>VZRR01012132.1:344383-377731 GCA_013398015.1 Oreocharis arfaki
TATTAAAGACAGGGCAGGCAATTCCCCACTTGCACGATGAAACTGATGCATTGTTGGGGCTGCCTAAAAGCAGAGGCTAGACAGAATTAAGAGGATAAAAGAGGGTATTTATTGAAGTGCCTTCAGTAAGGTACACCATGGGTACAAAGCCCTAGATGGGCTAAAATGGACCACCAGCCACGAGTTTTCCATTCTTTTATAAGTTTGGTCCATTTGCATATCGGGGTTACTCTTCCACTTAAAATTTCAGGTAACAATATCATTACCCCAAGTTTGTTCCCCCTTTTTAGAGGCTTAGTTTACATATTTTGGGGCTGGGGACAACAAGGTGTCCTTGAGTCCATGCCCAGAGAGGTTTTGTTTTGTCTGACCAGAATGGGAGAACAGTAGCTAAGAGGCTCTATGGAGTTTCAGAGTTACACACTAAAGCAGTACAGGATCTGAAAAATATAAAAGCCAAAATCCTAAGGCATCAAAAACCAGGAAGATAAAATATTTGGGANGTAAGGTACACCATGGGTACAAAGCCCTAGATGGGCTAAAATGGACCACCAGCCACGAGTTTTCCATACTTTTATAAGTTTGGTCCATTTGCATATCGGGGTTAATCTTCCACTTACAATTTCAGGTAACAATATCATTACCCCAAGTTTGTTCCCCCTTTTTAGAGGCTTAGTTTACATATTTTGGGGCTGGGGACAACAAGGTGTCCTTGAGTCCATGCCCAGAGAGGATTTGTTTTGTCTGACCAGAATGGGAGAACAGTAGCTAAGAGGCTCTATGGAGTTTTAGAGTTACACACTAAAGCAGTACAAGATCTGAAAAATATAAAAGCCAAAATCCTAAGGCATCAAAAACCAGGAAGATAAAATATTTGGGGAAAAAAAAAACGCCACAAACAAGAGATTGTGACAGAGGTGTGTTTTCAGGTATTTTTCAAAATGAGATGTTGTAAATCAAAGTGTCCATGGTTTGAAAACATCAAACTGAGGTTACTGTTTTGAAGCAGAGTTAAACCAGACAGAAATGGATACACACAAACCTTAACATGCCCAGTCTACATTTAGGTATTATGGGGCAAAGGTTGGAATTGATCTTGGGGGTCTTCTCCAGCCTCAATGATCATACATGATTATAAATGAAAGGCTCAGCAGTGTGCTTTGAAAGTGTTATTAAAGAGCAGCAGCCATGCAAAACACTTACAGGGTGTGATCTGCATGACACTGAAGTTCCTTCTGGATAAGACGGAGTAAGAGCTGCAAAAACAATCCCAGAATCTCTGTTAGTATCACCCAGATAAACAAGATAAGAAACAGAATTATTCATTGTTATTTGGCACGTTTCTCATTTGAAACATTACCCTGTAATGCTGAACTCAGTTTAAAAAAAAATTAAGATTCACAGATGCTCAGTAATGTTTGGAAGAGGAGCTTTCACAATAAACAGGCAAGAGGAAAATAATTTCCTTTCTGCATCTGAGAGATCCATTTCTCCATAGAAACCAGAATGGTTTTCTGGCTATTTTACCAGCAAATGTGTACAGAAACCAGCAGAGGGACCCCGAGGCTTCAAGGAAACGTGTCAGAAAGGAATTCTGGAGCACAGAAGTATTTTAGCTGCTATTTGCAAGAACAGCTCTGTGTGGGAAAAGCTTTAATCCCACAATTAGTCAAGGTGAGTACAGTCAGTCACGTTTGCTTGTCTGTGCAGCATCAGGGCTTTCAAGTGCACTTTAAAAAGATAATTGAGATAGTAGCAGGAATGTGATTTTACAAATACAATTTGATGGCTCTCCTGCACATTAAAGACAGAATTGGAGCTTCCAGGATTCCTTGCTGTTTCAGGTTATGTTATCCTCAGAATCTCACTATTATAAATGTAAGTCTGTTCACTGTTGTAAGTATGAATGTTTTAAGAAGTTAAACCTTGTTTTTCAGAGGCACAGAAGTGGCCAAGAATTTGAGAATTGAACGCCATGTAAGAGGCTACAGCCCCTCCAGGTATCCTTGGAGAAATAACATTTGAACACGAGAATCCATATGGTGCACTGCAAAACCCAGGAAAAGCAGAACAGTTATGCAAAAAGGGATTTATTACAACTGCAGAGTCAAGCCTCTCAAAACCAGGGCTTTGCAAAGGTGTTTTAATTGATTCTGCAAAGAAATGTGGCATTTTTTTCATTTTAATTAGTAACTGTGAGAGAAAAACAATGAGAACTTTATCTAGGAAAAATATGACAGCCTCCCAAGCCTCACTCTGCAGCAGGAATACTGAAAATAGTATCAAATACTGAAATATTGCAACTGAAATAGTTTCAAATACTGAAACCAGTACAAACCAGGATTTATAAAGCAGCTGGCTACCAGTGGCAACACACTTCAGCTATTAACTTACCTAATTTACATATTTAATTTCCAGAGATTTACTCTTAAATGTGAAAAAATTACTTTTAAATTTGGGGTTTAATTTGAATTTAGAAAAAAAAAGCCTCAACTGTAACTCAAAGGCTTTCTGATTTTCTTCTGTCAGGAAGGGAATGACACTCTCAGCTCCTCTGCACGAGCCCAGAGCTCAGTGCTTTGCACCAAGCCATCACCTGTGTGCTCTTCTTTTCCCAAGTATCTGCTCCTGGTTACTGCCAAAAGCCAGGATTGCCAGTTCTTCATCTAACTTAGTACAGCAGTTTCAGGGCCCATCTGGAAAATGTGATGTATTAACTTTCAACAGCTTCATTATCAGGGTGATTTTGGTGATACAGCAATGTAGGAAAACATTTGTTACAGCTTTGCTAAACTGGCTTTAAAGGAACCAGAAGTGATCCTTCCGTGAGTGGAATCTGAGACAACTTCTAGGTCTAAATACAAAGGTTTACTTGCAATTATGCCTGCTCTAAGCTGCTCAGCCAGCATTTAACAGCTGGGTATTTGCTCAGGAATTGAAGTGCATCAGATCTGATCTGCACCTTTGATTAAAATCAGATGAGAATTTCAAAACGAGCAAATTTGCTGTTAAGACTGAAAAACCTCCTACACCACTGGAAGTCTAATACAACACAGAATATTGAAATGGCAAAGGGACAACTTGCATTTTGGGATGGTTTGGCACAAAGGAAATACACAGCAACTGAATAGTGTTTTCACACTTACTAGCAAGGCACATGCATCTGCCATCATGAGCATGTAAAACACGTTGTTCCAACCAGATGGGGAAATAAGGCCAGCCAGGAGAGGCCCCAAAGCTGCACCTAAAATAAAATATTGGTATTATATTTTGGTATTTTATATTATATACTGTCAGAACGGTGCAATGTAAGATTTACTGCACTGAAATGTGGTTATTCTGAATTAGAATATCAGTTTTTCCACCTAGTTAACTCAGTACTACCTGATGTATTAAAAAGTCCCAGGAAGTGCAAAACATTACTGGTACAGGTGGGAAGCCAGTGGGAAACCTAACACAGGGAAGCTGGAACACTGGATGTGTGATAAGCATCTGCCTTTGGCTCAACAAAATGCCCATCCAGTACTGAGCTGAATTTTACTCAGTTTTCCCTTCCACACGGAGGGCATAAATAAAATATCCCTGATCCCAGAACAGCCCAGTGGCATCTCCTTTTGCTGTCTGTGCCCAGTGTCAGTGATCCCCCCTCCTCCTCCCACCCTCAGGTGTGGGACCTCTGGAGGTTTCAGGGTAAGTTTGTGCTGTTCCCCATTTCCAGAGCTGTTCTGAGTTGCAGCAAAACGTGACCAGAAGAGCCCAGTTTCTCAAAAAAGCTTTGTTTAAACCTGTCACAGGTAAGGCAGGTGGCCTTGGCTTACCCACAGATCCCGTCCCGTCGATGATCGCCGTCACCGTGGACAAGGCTCTGGCGTTCCCTTTCAGGCTTTTATGGGTACCCTGGAGGGACAGAGATGGCTTGGACCCATCCTGAGCTGAGCTCTGAAAAAGCCCTGATAACACCATCTATCTCACACCCCTCCACGTCAGATCTGTGCTGTGGAGATGCCCTGAGCACCCTGCAGTGTCAGCCCCTCGAACAAGGCTAAGGATGAAATGGGCATTGCCTGGTGGTCGCCTTGGTCTTGCCAACACCTCCAGGCCAAGGGCAGGGCTCCAGAGGATGTTTGGAGATTTCTGCCCTGCTCCTTGGCCTGCAGTTAGCCCATTTGTTAGAGGGCTTTTGCCTCTTGCTTGGTGCCTTAAGGAACTGACACCTTACAAAGCACACTTCCAAAGCCTCCCTGAGGAGCGGCAGCAGTTTCCACATGGCATTTGTGACTTACTTGGCTGACCTGACCCTGCTGGAAGTGCTGGCAGCCTGAGTAACTGCAGGACAGAGGGCAGCTGGAGTACCTGGACATCTCACTTTCACATACCTTTACTTCTGTAAAGGTCTGTGCCAGGTACAGCTTTTGCACTGATGGGAATTAAATCACCAGCTCATCTCTCACACAGGTACAGCTCCTCCGATCATTTAAAAATGCAAAGTATAAAAGGGGCAAGGCACCTCTACACAGGCCTGGCTTTGCATGCAACCTTCAGATTCACTCTGGGCTGTCACCCATGAGATTTGGTCTGTCTTGTGAGTGGTCAAGAATAATTCAGAAGCCTCTCACAAGCCTGGAACTCATTCACACTAAAACACAAACTCTAAAACAACCTCAGTGGCTGAGTTCAGCACTGCCTTTCCAGCTCCTTATTCCTTTGCTTTGGGACAATGCAGCCCTTCCCCAGTGACCCTGCACAAGTCCAAGGGCTCTCTCTGCAGGCCAAATGTCACAGGGGAAGCCAAACTCACCAAGTCAGCAGAGACAGCAGTGGTGATCAGAGCATAAGGGCCATTCACCAGGGCACCACTGATAAGCAGCATCACTGTTCCAAGTTTAAAAAATAAAAAGGGAAATGTGAGTTGCATGAAAAACTGCTCACTATAACAACAGGAGAAATCACAGCCTATGGTTCCCAAATGGCTTAATCCCTCCTTGGCTCCCCTGACCCAAAACAGAACTGGGAAAGGAAGAAAACCAACATCCATTTTTCTCTCTTTTCAATGCTCAATCCATGATGTGAATTCTCAAATGTACCAGAAGATGGGGCTGAGACAAAAAGCACTTCCCAGGGTCTTTATTGATGCTGCTAGGGCAGAGAAAGGGGAGTATTTGACCAAACTGACCATGAGGGCAGGGGCTGCTCACAAGATACACCCATAAATCTCTTCTCTGCTTACAGAGGACCCTAAAAGCAAACAAGGCCTTTAGGTAGGTGAGACATCACTGTCAGCACTTGTGTTTTCATTTCTGGTTTGAGGCAGCAGACAGAAAGCCACAGGTGAATTCAGCCTTTTCAAGTAAAGTTAACACTGCTGTCAAAAGTACTACAGGCAATCTTTAAATACCTCTGGTATTTGACACAAGGGATATAAAAAGCCTGTGCTGACACAACAAGCTCCAGAAAGACTAATGGATATTAACTAAATCTGTTCTCTTGCCACCCCTTACTCATTTCCTACCTTCTCCCTTTACCCTGTAAAAAGCCTGCAAGACCAAATCTAAGGAATTTGATTCCATACTTCCTCCTCTAAGGGAGGAGATGAAATAGGGAAAGAAACAAGCAAGGAAGGAGCATCAAAGATCATAAATGCAAAGTTCGCAGAAAACCAGGAAGAGTAATTTAAAAATACTCACCTACAGTAGCCTCAAGGCCCATTTTACTGACTGCAGAGAACATGTATAGCTGTAAAGATAATAAATAAGCACTCTGAGTACTAACATATGGACTAATCCTGGGTTCCCTGTTTGCCCCACGCTAACTACAAGATATCTTAGTTGGTGTTACATGAAAGTTCCAGGTTTTACTAAACCATTTTAGGCCACAGCAGAACGATTAATTGATTGATTGACTGGACACAGAATGGAGATAAGGGGTAGGATCCCATTCCCCTACATCCTTTCAGAAGGAAGGGCTGTGTTATGAGGCCACTCAGCTTTAAACTCTCCAACTGCAGCTTCAACACAGCACAGAATACAGCTCATAAAAAGATCAAATAAAAATGCATCTCTCATGTCCATCTGCTGGTTTATCAAGAGTTACAGCTCAGAAATTTTACCCTTTGAGCAGCTAAAATTCCGGCTAACAACTGAACATCAAATTTTACAAGAGAGTGAAACTTTCCATATATTCTGTAAAAACAAAATACATTAGACTTGTTTGCTTGTTTAATAAACAAGTTTGTTAGCTTGTTTAGCCCTAATATCTATACTTGCTCAACTTTTCATGCCAGTTTTTAAGCTGGCCTGGACTCTTTACACCCAGGTTAGGAGATGCTGCCTGCAGAGCTGTCCAGGGAACGGTGTCCCAGCCTCAGCCACGGCTGTGAGAGAGGGGCAGGCTCTTACTGTGGGTGCTGCAAGCAGCAACATCATTCCGCAGGTTGATGCCCTCTTCTCCAGCCTGTCTGAAATGAGACCTGCCAAAACCCCACCTGGAAAAACACACAGGGGCGTGAGGAAAACATTCAGTGTGTGCTTTGCACAAAAGACATCAGTTTTATTTAATGCAACACAACCCAGTGACTTTTACAGCACAGTTACACATAATTCACACAGCAACATCCTCATTAACCCAACCGGTTTTGACCTGAAGATAACAGAAGCAGACAGCTGTTCCTCCTCATTGTTTATTCCAACCAAATATCCAAGGCAAAAAGCCTTCTCCCAGGTGCCACCTGGCCCCACTGCTGGAGTTCTGGAATCCACTCACTGGTCTCTTAAATCCTCACATGCAACAGGAAGCTTGGTTCTCTGTCCCTGTCACACTGCAACCAGGGAAAATGAGCTTTTTTAGATCTTGGGGCAAACCAAGGAGAAACCCTTGGTTTTCTCTCTAGGTATTCAATCCAGATTCTTGAATTTCCCTCTGCTTCTTGTGTCTTCCAATAACAGAAGAACTCATCTGAGGGTGTGGCTGGACGGGGCTGAAAGGCCTGAGGGAAGGTGCTATCAAAATTGTATTAAGGGAACTTGCACAGGGAGAAGGAAAGTAAAGGAAACTCCCTGGATTCTCCAGATTCCTAAATACTGCAGGGCCTGCCCCTCCCTTCCCAGCTGCCTATCTCCAAATTGCTTCCATCCTACTCGAATTAAAATATAAATGCCAGAGCTCCAGGCAGCACTGACACCTTGTTAAGCCTGTGTTCACAGCAGAATAAGATGCTGCAAAATAAGATGCTGCTGAAAGACGTCACCGACCTCTCCAAGGTACTGCTGGCTCTGGCTTTGAGCTCTCTGGGATGAAATAAGCAGAAGTCACACCCAGGAAAAGAAAGAACAGTGACTGCAACACACCCTGACACCAGCACAGCTCTTGTTCCAGGGAAACTTCTCCATCATGAGCCTTATTTTCCAAAGGACTGGTACAGGGCTTATTTCCATAAGGGAAATGGGGGAAGTGGAGAGGGGATGTGTGTTTGGGGTAAGTCAATCAAGTTTCAGGATGATGATGATGTTTATTTTATTATGAGCTCAACTGTCTGCACTTCATCAAAATTTATTCAATGGTCACCTTACAAATCAGAAAGAAATAGCCTAGTCTTTATTATTATGATCTCCCAATTCTATCACATAGAAGGCATCATGAAAAAAAACCCTAACAAACCAAGACACCTGTGGCCATTCACCTTTGTGCCCACAAAACCCACACCACTGTACAAACCAGGACAGTTCTCTTAAGTTAGAGTGACAAAAGGAAGATATTTTGATGGGTGGTGACCAAGACTCGTGGGCCAGAGCTGATGGAGCTGAAAGATTCTGTAATTTGACTCTTCCAATGTAGTAGACACTGGCTGTGAAGATATTTTAGTAGATTTTCATTTTTCAACACAGCTCTCAGCTCAGTACCTTTACTGCCACTCTTCTTCAGTGGAAATAATGCACATGAACTATAAAATATGTAAGCTGTGTGTCCCAGAGCCTTCCCTGATTAGGAGTATGAAATAATATTAAAACTTACCAAAGATTCCACCCACATCAAACAGTGTGGAAAGGTCCCCAGCTCTTTTGGCATCAAGATGCTCTGGTGAGAGAAGCAAAAGATTTGTCTCATTTCTAGACTATAAAATACAGAAATCTCAGCAGTCTTGTAATGCCAGGGCACAGGCATCTTACAGCAGTTGTTTATTCACCAGGATAAGCCACAATAAGGTGGCATTGTGTAAAAGAAATAAGAACAAAAAGTAGGTATTCAGCAACACAGACTTTTGAATGCAATTCAAAAGGCAAGAGACATGTTACCACTTTCATAATCACAGAATTACAGAATGGTCTGGGTTGGAAGGGATCTTTAAAGGTCATCCAGTCTAAACCCCCTGCCAGGAGCAGGGACATCTTCCACTAGAACAGGTCGCTCAGAACCTGAGCTTCAATTTTGCCAAGCATGGGGCATCCACAGCTTCTCTGGGCAACCTGCTGCAGCATTTCACCACCCTCATGGCAAAAAAATTCTTCTTTATTATCTAGTCTAAATCTACCCTCTTTTAGTTTAAAATCATTACCCCTTTTCCTATCGCAATAGACCCTAAAATGTTGGTCCAGTTTGCACTCTAAAGCACAAAAAAACCAAAACAGCAGTCCTGAACAGATAAAGAAGCTCATTTACATTATTTTGTATAGGTTTTAATAGGATCCTTCAGTCATGAAAAACACTGTTAGAAAGTAAGACTTTTTGATTTGTTTGCAAGAGCCAAAGACACAGCATTTATGCCTGGAACTACTGAAGATAAGCCAGACACTTCTGCTCGTTTTGAAAACGCCCTCTCATAACACTGGATTAATAAACCTGAGAAATATGCTGCTTAGTGACTTCTAATTCCCCTGCTACTGCAGCAGAGAAAGCCTCTTTCAGAAGCAGTAATGCTTATTTTCTTATTTATTCCAAGCTCATATTTGCAGACACCTTGTAGCCATAATTCCGTACCCTTCTCCTGGGATACTCACCTACATTTGTGATGTAGAGGGGAAGCCAGAAGAGGAAAGTGTAGCTCACCAGCTTTGCAAACAGGAGACAAAGGGAGAACTCCACGACTCCCTGACAGAATAAAGAAAACAGGGAGTTAGTATCTTGACAGAGCTATTTGCTTTCACAGACCATTATGAAAATGGTTTCTAGGAAGCATTCAGGCTTTTCTTTTTCTCTCATGAGTTCCCAAGAAGCATTCTTCCCCTGAGAGCACAAAGCTTGCACTCTGAGAAGACTGTGGTATTTTACTTACATGCTTTCTTTCAATTGTACTGAACTGCCTGAAGAGAGAACACTAAAATGGTAATGAATAACCTGAGCAGAGAACACTGAAATGAAATGTGAAGGATTTTATACTGTTTGGGACACGTGCATCACTTATTTCCCTCGAATAAAGTTGTTATACAGCATTATAGCAGGTTTGGAGCATGTTCCAGAGAAACTGGCATCTTTTTGTGCTCTTTATCTCCTTCCTTCAGATGGGTCCAAAATTTCTCCCTTATTGTTCAGCTCTTTGTAAAAAGCCACTAAACCAGTCTGACAGTTCAGACCAGAATGTGGTAAGAGCACATCACAGACTGGGCAATGACCTGTTTAAAGCTCTAACATGCTCCATCCTCTTTCCTGCTGGGCACATTAGAGTATATTTAATGCACAGAGCTGCAACTGAACTGCCAAACTAACCCATCTTCATTCCCCTCACCAACTGATAACTTTTTGTTTGAAACCAGATTTCTTAAATCCCTGCTACGGAGGGCTGCAGTTATCCTGAGGAACAGCACACACACTCCACACGCAGCCGTGACCCTTCCCAACAACGGGCAGGACAAATACCACAGGGTTTCAGAGATCTCAGGTGGCAGCAGCAGCAATTTTTCACTCACTAGTTCCACTTTGCCACAGGAAAAACAGCTGAGGACCAGACTAAACACAATGAGAAGACGCAGGAATACAGTGCAGGACTGTTTTTTCAGTCCAAATCAATTTGCAAAAAAATCCTACTTCTGCATTTAGGCTTCGGGTTGAGAGGACAATAAAAAATGACAGGTTCTGACCTCGAGGAAACTTCCTTTCCTTTAGCAGCAGTCCAAATGTTTGGGCTGCCTGAAACTTCCCGGACAAGAGATTTTAAGATTCAAGCTTTTAAAAATGCTGAGCAATGTAAAAAGGGCAGCCACAGAAGGAAGTTCTGATACAGAGATGTGCTTATGGACTCAGCTTGCTATTCCATCCTTAATACCTACGTGGCATTAGGTTCAGTCACCTTTTAAAACAGACTTCAGGATAGAATGAAGTGTTTCAGTCAGAGGGACCTACAGCAACCACCCAGCCCAACTGCCTGACCCCTTCGGGCTGACACGAGTTTGAAGCACGTTGATAAAGTCATTATCCAAATGCCTCTTGAACACTCTCAGAGAGAGATCAGCAGCTATCTCTCCACTTCCCCTGCTCAGGAAGCTGCAGGGAGCAATGAGGTCCACTCTCAGCCTCCTTTCCTCCAAATAAACCAAGCCCCAAGTCCTCAGCATTCCCAGATTGCGATGCAAAGTTAATACCCACTACCACCCCACCTAGAACCTCACAGAAACATGAATTCTGAGGCACAGGCACTCACAGGGATCCTCAGGGCCCCAAGGAAGCTGATGGCTGATGTCCCGTGCCTTCCCTCCCCAGTGGCCACAGTGCTGGAGCTCAGCAACACACTGCAGTTCTCACTGTCAGTGAGTAAATGCTGCATCTCTGGATCCTGATTAACAGGTAAGGGAGAGAAAAGAACAAAGAAACAAAATATGTATCAAGAAATCAAATAGTTCCAAAATATTTTTTAAACACAAATATCTATTTTATCACAGAAAGTTACAGCTTTTAAAAATCTCTTGGCTTGGATATACAGAGCACACATGGAGAGCAGAGATTATATATCAGGTGATATCTGGTTGTTTCTGAGTGCACACAGTCTGTAACAGAATCAAGTTTCTGTTCTATTGAGGAATAATTTCAAGTTGCAAAACCCCCACATATTAGGAGTACATTCAGTGGAATAGAACAGTTTCCAATCCTCCCTTACCCCACGACATAAAGGTGGTCTAATTAAAGCTGACAATCTACTGAGTCCCACAACATTGTATACAAGGCATTTCTAAAAGAATATGTTTCTGCATAAAACCATGTATTATCTCCTTTCTGTACAAATATTTAGCCCATTTTTCAGACTCTGTAACATCATCTTACTCACTGATCTAAATGCAGGCCATCTTTCCACATGAATTATGGACAGTGAGTGCTTTATGTTAAGCAATCACTTATTTTTTCGAATCTGTTCCATTTGAGCATTGCAAGCCCTGAATTATAAAAGCCTGGAGTTTACCAGCACTGCCTAAGCTGTGAATTCTGAGTTCTCCTCTAGTACTAGGAAGGATTTTATTCCGAGAATGCCACTGGCTGCTAAGAATACTCATAGAGCAAGTTACCACTCCTCAAGAACAAGCCATCCCAGTGTAGCCATGAGGGTTTATGTTATTTTTATTCCTCCAACCAGACTGAAACGAACTCTCAGAATAGAACTGGAAATTTACATCTTACAGCTGTACACAGAAAAAAAAACCCAACAGGTATAAATAGACCTCAGTACTTCTTTTCCAACTTGGAAAAAGGATGAGATGTAGCTATCCTCACTTTCACCTGCTTGCTGAGAGGCTTTACCAAGCTGTGTACTTTTCCTAGTTACGTATTCTGCACACTGTCTTCTTTCTCCTAATTCTTCAGCCTTTGAACAAAGCCTCAGTGAAGAATTAAGCCTCAAATATATATCTGACTGTAGGCTAGAAAGGATATAACAGCAGGCTGTTCCATTTCCAGTGCTTATTGCACAGATGAAAACTTTGATTAGTATTTGCTAAGCTGATGGAGGAAGGGAAAAAAAATAAGTGCTGGAAAAATTCAATTCTGCTATTTTACACTCAGTGATTCTAAATAAATTCCGTTTTTAAAGAACATCATTTAAGAGAGGGCACCAGGGAACCATCTGGACACCTGAGCCCAGACACTCAGCACAGTTTCAGAAGCTGCCACACAGCATCCAAAATCCTAGACCTGATTGTTAGATGGGATGAAGGACTTACAGGAGTCCAGTGACTGGGCTCAGGTGATAAAAGCATTAACTAGAAGACAGAAAAAACATCTAGGGACCTTTGACATGGCACTGCAAACCTGTGTCATGGCCTAGGAGCCATTCCATCATCATAACAAATATTTATCTTCTGAATTACTTGAGCAACTTCAAAACTTGAACTGTTCTAACAGCAGTTGTTCAAACCATAAGCTATTAAAATTTTTTTAAAAATGAGAGAGAGAGGAGAAAAAGAGGAAAAAAAGAAGGGTTTAAGCAGTGAAGCTCCCCACTGGATTCTAGATGGTGTCTGAGTTATCTCCTGCACAATCAGCACAGCAAACCCAGCCAGGATTGTCTGAGGCAATGCTCCTCAGACAAGCAGCTCCAAATCTGTTTTGAAAGAGCGGGTAAATACTGCAGTAGAGGTGACCAAAGTCCAAATAACTTTTTTAACCTCATACTGGAAACTTTTGTCAACGATATGGGGTTTTTTATGCTGCACATAGCTAAAAGATAAATAAAACCAGCAGTTTGTGCTTGGCAGAGATGATGTTGTACAGCCTTGCCAGCTTGTCTCAGAGCATGATATGGCACACTCTTGATCTCTGGGGAAGGATTTGTTACCCTACAATTTTGTGTAATTTTTAAGAGGCCAACCTAACATAAGCAGCAATGAAGGCACAGAGGTATTCAGGTGATGCAGCCAAAAACACATTCTGCTTTCAATCACTGCAGATCCTGAGTATTTGCTTCCTTTTTACAGTAATTGCAGAGGCCAGTGAACACCCAGTAAAAGCTGCCATTCCAGTGTGCTTGGAGACCAACTCATAAAAGCAAAACATCTGCTGTTTGTAGAGGCTCAAAAGCTGACTCTGAAAATCAGCTCCAAATAACTGCAGCACAACCCCTGTAGAAAAGGGAAGATGTTGAGCTCGGCACTGACAGGAAAAAGATGTTCTTCTGTCACTGGCAGAAAATCAGGAAGTCCCAAAGAGTGACAAACAAGGGTTTTTAATGATTTTGTTAGTTTCTTTTGAAACCTTGTTAAGAGTCTGTATTACAAACATAACCCAGCTGGCAGGGTGGAGAGAGAAGGGGGGGATACTCCCAGGATTGCCAGCAAAGACCTACAGGAGGCCAGTGACCATTCTCCACGTTCTCCCTCTGTCCTGCTCCCCAGGGACACCAGAGTGGGACAGAAGTACATTTTCCTCACCCTTTTCTAGGTAGACCCTTCACAGGGTGTCAGTAGAGGCACCAGTAGTGTTAAAAAAGAAATCTCTGTCTACTGATTTGCTGATTAATGGTTGGTTTTTTTTTTTTAAGCTTTGTCACCATGATTTAGAATCACAGATTGGTTTGGGTTGGAAAGGACTTAAAGATCATCCAATTCCAACCCCTTTCCACTATCCCAGGTTGCTCCAAGCCCCATCCAGCCTGGCCTTGGACACTTCCAGGGATGGGGCAGCCACAACTTCCCTGGGCCACTTCTTCCAGTGCCTCACCACCCTTTCTTCCTTAAATTTAAAACAATTTCTTCTGTAAATCCCAGCTTGTCTAAAGACACCTGCTGGTGTTCTTACATCCCCTCTTTTCTTCCAGCTGGTTGTGAAATAACACTGACAAATGGTTTCTGGGCTGGAGACTGCTCTTGGGCAGCTCAAAACAAAATTAATAAACTCAGTACACAGGGGGTTTAAACTGAACTGTGAAGCGTTTCCCTAGCAAAAATTTCAAAACCTTTTCACCGACACTGATTATTCCACCCTGTGAATACTCATTATTATTCTATGGGCAAAGGATGAAGAGAACAGGAAGTTTCTATTTTCCTGGAAAAGTCTGAAAGAAGTTAAAAAAAAAAAAAAAGTTATCCTCTCAGGATACAACGTGCCAAGTGTACTGAATACACACATAAAATTTCAAATGGAAATTTTCAGTTCATGTCCATCACAATATAAAATGGGGTTTTTTGTCCACAAAATGGGCAAGTCCAGAATTCATTTCCTAGTGAGATTTTCCAGCACTTATAGTTACAAGTTTTAAGCAAGATTTTTGTGAATAATTGCTTATATTTAGAACTTTCCATCTCCACATATAATCTCGTAAGTGCAGACAGCATTTGCAAAGAAAAGGGAGAGAAGTGAAACTGCAATGACGGGACACAACATACATAATTTAAATATTTCAAGTGGGCTGCCTTTAAAGCATTTTGCAGTGCATTATTTTTGCTGGAATTGTGTCAACATCACAAAAAAAGAGAGCAATTGAGCGAGCACTGCCACCTCACACAGCTCAGTCTGCATTATTTATGGCAGGTAATGCTTTACTTCCCTCATCTGAAGCTACGTTTGTGTGCGAAGATGGAAGCAGATTCCAGCATCATAAAAACAGGAGCAATCTTTACAAACAGTAAATGTTTCATGTGAGCCTGAAGAAGTCTTCTATGCTATTTTACAGCAATATTCTGTGTTTTACCTGAGGTTTGCCATTTTCCTTAGCATTTAAGGTCGGCATCTGGATTCTGCACCGAGAGGCGCCGTTCAGGAAGGTTTTAGAACTCTGAAACAAGAAAACAAAACAAACTCCACATTTTTGCTGCTTGTTTTTTTTTTTTTTTAAGGATTACATTAGTGTCAATCATCTCCCTGGAACAAGTTTTTGTGCATTGTAACATAAACATAACCCCAAATGGAGCATATCTTTAATTTGATGACCGTGTGTTTTGAGATTTTCGAGCTCCTACACACAGAGCCATGGCAATGGACATAAAATGCACTCACAAATTGATCTGAGGGCTAATTTCATACTGGTTTTATATAGAAGCAGCTGAATTCAGAGCACAGCCATGCCCCTCTCAACAATTTTAGCTGCTTTTTCCTCTACTGAACTTACTGACATTGCAAACTTAGTTTTTGCTCTTAAGCAGATGATTCCAGCAGCAGCTACAGAAGTTGATTTGTTTCATGAAAACCGGGGTTTTTCACTTTCCTAACCCCTTTAAGAGAAAAGTTCATCCCTTTAGCATATATTCTATAGCAGTGTATTCTTTTAACCCAGAAATGCAGTGTGTTCTTGTGGACAGGAGTGTTCAGGAGGAGTCTGAGCACCGCCAGCGAGTTCCAGAAGAAAAAGCGAGACAAAAAAGCCACATTTGAGGCACGAGATGGACTTGCTTTTTATCCTTACTTATCAACAAGTACATTCCTGTGTCAGTTCACACCGAAACTGCCTTAGTTGGGAAACACCATTTTGAGATCTTTAGTTTAAAGAGATTTACCAGGGACATCCAGATGTCTGCTGAATTAAATATACAGCTCTAAAGCAGGTTTGCAGTCAGGTATGGACAACCTACTGCTAAGTCCAAAAGAAGCACTGTGCATTCCTCAGGGATGAGATGTTCAAGTGTCTAATCACACACTGGATGCCACGTTAAAAAAAAAAAAGAAGTAAAACAATAAAAAACCCCCCCAAACTCTGCCCCAAATAATACCCCCTCAAGCTCAACACCACAAATAAAAAAAGAATGCAAATCCTCGCTGAACAATCCAGCTCAAAATCAATCACTGGGTAATTCTTCCCCCCCGCCCCCCAAAAAATCAAGAGTATGTATTTCAGTATTTTTAGACAAACTGCCCTTCATCAATCAAATCCTTCTAAGGAGGCAAAACACCTTTGAGGATAAATTGTAGTATTTCTGCTGCTCAGGACAGAGCTGAGGCACAAGCAGTCTTGGACATGCATTCCTCAAAATAAGCCAACAACACTCGAGCCCCCAAGGTCTGATAGAACAGATTTTTAAGTTTTCTTGTACAGAAAATCTGTCTCTTGTCAAAAACGTGATTTACAATAATCCACAGGGAAGAGAATCCATTACCCAGAGACAAGTCATCTACATTTTTAATCAGCAGCACAGCAGAGGAAAAATGAATGACTTTTTCATTTGACTGTCAAAAAAAAAGATTTACTGTGGTAAGGAGAAAGCATCTAGGGAAAAGTACCAGACTGAGAGGCTGCACATTTAATACTTAGACTTCTTCCTCCTTTTCAGGAGATAAAAATTGCAGCCTGGTAATTTTTAAATGCACAAGCACTTTGCAACAGGAGTTTAAGGGAGGGAAGTTTTCTGGGACTGCAAAGTCGAGATAGAGGCAGTTTCTAGAGCACAGACACAGGTCTGCATGAACATAATGTAACCATGGAAGGAAAAAAGACAAAGGGAGAAAAGATGGGAAGTAATAAAACCAGTTCTAAATCACATTTCCCAAAGGGGAAAAAAAAAAGTTAAATCTCCTCTTTAACTTTCATGAAGAAAGTGCAGCAATTCTGAATAAAGCCCACTGACTTCTCACTCGCATTTGTCACAGGTAAAGCCCTTCAGAAAAGTGAAGATTAAGCCTCCAATGCCAGCATTTAAAATCACTTTATTGTCCTCAAGTATTTATTTGGAAACAAATTTCAGATGGGTAAAGCAGAGCCAAGATGAATTCAGGCAAGTGAAGCACAGCCCAGGAAACCAGAGAATAAAGAGAAAGAACCACACGTTCAAGGCTCTGTGCCTGACTCTCCATCTGTGGTTTTGGACAACCCAATGAAATCAGATTACTCACCACTACAAACTCTGTAGAAATATTGGGCTCACGACCATGCTGCAAATAAACAGTAGACCAAATTCATCCAAGACAGTGACATCACACACAGAGGAACCTGATCTCTCAATCTTAATATAAACCCTAAGTCCTTCCCTCGTGCTGAGCATTTATTTCAGTGGTGCTTAAATTTAACTGGCCTCATTCTTCCACAACGAGATTCAGTTTTTAGCACCAGCCAGCAGAGCTGCCTGCACCTACCCAGGACATGTGGACAAAATGACCTGAGCCTCATGAAAACAGTGAGTGTGTACGTTTAATGCCTCAAAAAAAGAAGAAAGATTTCTAACTATTTGCAAAAGCACACAAGGTTGTTCAGGTTGTCACTGAAATGACTGAACAAAAAAAGGACAGCAAGCATTTGATGCCTGTCAAATTCTACCCCTGCACAATACAGGTGAAATATTTTTTCCCTGTGTTACTACATGAACCTTCCTTCAATTAGCACTCACTTTTCCTGGCGGTCAGAAACTGTCATTACCACACCTACATCTGGACATCTTGAACTTCTACTCTTACCTAATTAACTTCCTTAATTTAGAAACTCACCCTCCTTGCAGTGAACAGAAGCTGTGAGCCCCTTCCACAAGGGTTTAGAATCCTTGCAGACCACCCAGGACTGAAGTATTCAAGCGGTTCCAACGACATAAAGCTCCCGAGGACAAAGCAAATCTCGATCTGAGAAGGGGCCAAGGCAGGTGGGGGAGCCCTGTTATAAACTCCTCCCAGATTTCCAGATGTGAAATGGGAACAGAGAAGGAAGAAGTGATTCCTTTGGCTCTGGAGAGCAAGGTTTCCAGGGAAACAGAAGGTCAAATGCATCCCACACAGTGAGAGTGAGCCTGGAGCAGTGACCTTGCTGCTGCACTAGAGAGGATTAAGGCAAATGCTCATCCTTTTCTAAAACTGGGGGAAACAGCTCCTAAAATACTAAATTTTTGTTAAAAATATCATAGCAATTAGATATTCCATGTCAAAAATTTCCACACCAGCTCATTGAGACACATGAGCAACATACTGTGCATAGCTCTTTAGTTATGCTTTCCAGCTGAAGTGTATTTGAAACAAGTAAGTATTTATTTCCATAGAGCTACACTGGATATTCTGTAAAAAGGATGCTCTGAACTACCTAAAGGCTAAGGAAATATGGGACTCCTAACAGCAGGCAGTGAGAGTCACTTAAAATACTCTCACATTTTGAAGAAGTTACTCCTAAGAAATAAAAGAGAAATAAATGAAAAGTACAGAATGTAGTGTGAGCCCACCTTGTCTCACAGGAATAAACTAAGAATAGGAGTTCCACAGAGCATTAAAAGCATTCAGAAGCTTTATCAGAAATGCTTCAAATGAAGATAAAAAAAGCATTAACTGGTGAAGAAGAGAGAACACAGACTAGAAAAGTTGCTTTCAGCCCCTATTCAAGAGCATTTAAAATGTAAACCCCCATCTATCTGAAAATACTAGGTGGTGAGAAAACAGCAATCAACCCTGTACAGTCCTCCTGTGAGATGTGCAAAGAAAAGGTGAAGTTCACATGAATCCATACGGACAGACAATTTCCACGTGGGATTCCCGTGGGACCTTCACCAACAGCCCTGATTTGCCCCCAGACAAGGGAAACCTCATGGCCTGCTCTGCCAATCCCCTCTACTATTCCAAAAAAATACTTGGAAACGCGGCAGACCTGATTGCCCAAAAGCTCCTGGGAGCCTGGAGCAAGAACTGCCCCAGAGTTTGGCTGCCGTAGAGACAAACACAGACCAGAGTCTCAGGGAACATGAAGCAAGATCGACCTGTGAGCACAGTCCTGAACAAAACTGGGCCAGGAATGACTTTCTGTTATGAGAAGTGTAAACACAGCTGCTCTTCCTAATGCTCTCTTTGGTCCCTTTCCTTGCTTTTTACTTTTCTCCAATCCCATCTGGATTGCCTCCCTCCTCTTGGGTCACAGCTACACGAGGCAGAAAAGGAATCATCTTCCCACACAGCAGCTCAGGATTTCCAAGGGACACCTCTCCACCGCTGACACAACGTTCTAAAATACTTAATTCTGAGCACACAAAACACCCTAGGAAGATGCTCAGGAAGACTGAAGAGAAGTAAGAAAACTCAAGAAAACACACAAAAAAAAGAGATGAACAGTTTTTACTCAGTTTACTGCCATAAGATCATTTGTTCCAAAATGTTACTTAAAACAAATTAATTCACCTCTTGATTCACTTGCTTTGAGAGAAAATAAGCTCCTGGTTTACCAGTGAAGCATAGAAGACCAATCATTGCCACAAGTACAGGATCAGTTATAACAGCCTGGCACAAAGGGCCACCCAGACAATCTGATTTCCAGAACTATCTTAATAAATGTGTCTATTAGGAGGTAAAAATAAATAAAGAAAATACATTCACTTACACTGGACGGTGTGCAGGAGCAACTGACATCTTTAGGATCTGAAATAAAATACCACACATAGTTAATAGTGAAATGAAACCTAAGAAAGATCTCTTTTAAAACACTTTCAAACAGTTTAATTTACTGACAATAAACTGTCAGTACAGTTAAAAAGTGCTATTCTGGCAGTCCAGCTCGTGACAGAATTATAGTTATATCTGCAAGACTTTACTTGTCGAGACAGGACAGCTGCAGTAAAACAAGCATTGACATCTCTGAGTCTGCACAGGGACAGGATGGGGCATTCCTCTTTAATTTCTAATTTAAAGTATCAAAACCTGCTCCATCAGCTGACTCCTGTGTTTCATAGCACAGAGGATGGACGGCAGGGGTTGAATGGAAGCACAGAACCTGCACTGCAGGCAGGTGGGACGTTCCGCTAAGATACACCGGAACAATTCATCAACACGGGGAGCTAATGACAGGGCAGTGGGCTGAACTCTGAAGTGTCACTCTGTCAGGGGAGCTGGGCAGGGGTCTGGGGCACAATTCAGATGAGGAACAGCTGAGGGGGCTCAGTCTGGAGAAAAGGAGGCTCAGGGGTGTTTTATCTCCCTATAATTCCCTGAAAGGAGGGGGCAGCCGGGGAGTTGGGCTCTGCTCCCAGGGAACAGGGACAGCACAAGAGGAAATGGCCTCAAGCTGTGGCAGGAGAGGAATTTCTTCACTTAAATGGTGGTCAAGCATTGGAAGGGGCTGCCCAGGGAGGTGGTGGAGTCCCCAGGGAGTTCAAGGAATGACTGGGCATGGCACTCAGTGCTCTGGGTTGGGTGACAAGGGGAGGATCGGCCAAAGTTGGACTTGATGACTTTGGAGGGCTCTTCCACCCTCAGTGATTCTGTGATTCTGACTGTATAAGCTCTTTGGAGGCACACAGGCTCTTCTCCACCAAGTGCTCTGGGAAGAAGTTCCCTAAGCGTGGGCACAGCTTGAGGAACACGAGCCCTCCATGGTTCTGTCCCACTGAAGCACTCACGTTCTATAAGGAACAGGAAACAAACGACCCCCATGGCAGCCACGATGACCCCAGGCACCACGAAGGAGAGACCCCAGCACGTGGACACCCAGTAAGCAGCAATCAGGGATCCCAAAATATTCCCCACTGAAGTGTGCGAATTCCAGACTCCCATGATCAAACCTCTCCTGCATTAAAAAAAAAAAACAACAAAACAAAACACACAAACCCACAAACATTTTGTATAAGCATTAACCTCTTGATAAAAGTGTATCAAAATGGCTGTTCATTTGTGGTGTCAGTGAAGTATTTGCAGTCTTATGGTTCTTTAACTCATCACTTATTTATGTCACAATCTCCATCTGGCAATTTCAAGGCACCTAAATATTAATAAAACTGTTGTAAATACTCTGTGCATGAATTCATCCTGCACTTAGTGGCATTTAAAAACACCACTAGGGCTTGCCTATTTCTGGAGAGTTTCTTTGATTAAAACAAGTATGCTGATGTTGTGTGGCATGTGGACACCAAGTCCGACACTTTCGGGAATAAAAATCCTGCAAACACAGGATGTTGCAGGACATGTCAGACTTACCATGCAGAGGAAAACAAACTGTACAGGATATGTGGGGCAAATTCAGTATTTTCTGATCCCATTCTGGACTTGCTGGGCTCTGGTAGAAGATGACACCTGCACAAGCTTGGCTACAACACACATCAGGCTCCTGTCTGCCTGGAAATCCCAGATGAGAGCTGCTGCACATGAGCTGCAGCTGAGCTAAGGTAAAGCACAAAAATCCCACTGAAGTCGTGACAGCAGGGATTTTTTTCCCTTTGTAAGTCATGGGAAAACTGCCTTGCCCTCAGCAGGATTTCACCTGGAGCAGCCTGACTTGAACAAACCTGAATCTTTTCCACGGTCTGAAGACAAGATCTAAGAGGTCTGCTCATGCTTCACAGAATTTATAGCAGAATGAAACCAAGAAACCAGAGTCACTGGTTTCTGACATTCAAACCAGAGCCCTGCTCACCAGTCCCCTGTGTGGCACCCAAAAAGTAAAGGATGTTGCTTTTGCACAAAGCAAACCCTGAATAAATGTATTTATTTTGCACAAACTCACTGATTTTGTTCAGTATTGTATGGCAGTTACCATTCTCTGCATTTCCTAATGGAAAATTAGTTTGAGCCTACGTCTTCTTAACTATCCTGT
The DNA here is from genome assembly GCA_013398015.1 of Oreocharis arfaki. Classification (NCBI taxonomy): domain Eukaryota; kingdom Metazoa; phylum Chordata; class Aves; order Passeriformes; family Paramythiidae; genus Oreocharis; species Oreocharis arfaki. Next base: position 365,766 of record VZRR01012132.1, read on the forward strand.
GGTTTATATTAAAATCAAATACTGAATTTCAGTACATCCTTCTCTGGAACTGATTGACAGTAACACTCGACATATAGAAAGGATGGTACCATAGTAGCATTATTATATGCTACATCCATCAACCATTATCAGAGCCAGTGGGTTTAGCATGCAGCTCTTGCAAAATTTATGGAAAATTACTGTATGGTGTGACAAAATAAACATCATGAGTGATCTCTGTGCAGGATTAAGATAAAAAAAACCCCCAAGCAGATGATTTAAAGAAGGTGATAAAAGAAAGGTTAAATCTGTTGCCATATGTATTTTGTCTCTTAAATTAAAGTTTATGTAAGTGTGTTAGAAAAAAGACATTACACAAAGGTATTTTTTACACTTAAGCCCTGACAACTGTTTTGAGACACAAATGAAAACACAGGAAATTCCACATTAAAATGGCATAATAGCAGCCTTTCCTCAGAGTAGTTTTAGACTGTTTATATTTGCAAGAATTATTCTAATAAAATTCTGAAATAATTCATCTGAAAAAGAGCTACCACGGAACACTGTATTGACACGAGGGAGACAATTTCAAACTCATATATAAATTAATCAGCATAACAAAGGAAGCTCCTCTCAAAATACTAACTGCCTGTTTCACACTCCCCCCCCACCACAAAAAAAAAAACCACAGAAGCCAAAGGCAGATATTTAAATTGATTATAATATCACAGCCCAGAATGTATTGATCTGTGCTTCCAAAACTTTGGATTATTTATCATTTACCTTCCTTTTCCAAACCAGTTGCCAATACATGTAACGACACTCGGCCAGCCAGTGGTCTGCACCAACCCATTAGCTATCTGAAAGTATATAAAAAGAGTAAAAAATAAACATTCCCTGTCATCAGTCAGGTTCCTACACCATTCCTGCCGAGTGCTGCACTGGGAAAAGGAAGTCTACACAAATGCTTTGAATTTAGAAATTTAGTGAGGGGCTTTTGAAGGCATTTTTTTTCCCTCCCAAGAATAAACAAGTTACAAGGTTTTGCAGAGATTCTTCCCTCTACCTACACCTCCTCTATAATTAATTTATGATTTAAATCACAGAATACTGTAACTCAGTCACATGCTTACCAAAAATCACACTGCTCTGAGCTGAACAGAGAAGTGAATTCCCCACACTCGAGCAGCAGCATAACACTTATCTCAGCTTGAGCATATGGCAAAGCATGTTTGCAATCAAATAAAGCAGAAAAAAAAAAAAAGGCAACTTTAGGGGAGACTGGATAACTTTAAAATGCTTACCCGACACCTGTAAATAAACTGAGAGGAGGAACTTAATTTAATATCTTCAGGGTGAAGTAAGAACTATTTCAGCCTCCACGTTGCACAGAACTTTAACTCAACTCCTAAAAACCTCCCTCTCTACAACTGCACCAGAACAGAAATATCACAATGCAAAATCTCACATTTGAACATGCAACAAAACCCAACCTCAGTCTACCCAACAGAAACCAACGGGGCTGGTGATGTGAGACCACTCGTGGAGTTACAGGGCTCACTGACCACATCCCACAGGGCACAGACAGTCAGCTAAACCCTAAAGGAGGCAGCTCCTACCTTGGAAAACACCCGATCCAAGACGGCTGGGGCAGTTGACAGGGTGACACAGATTAATTGGTGACAAGGTTACAGAAGCACAGTGCCCAGGTTAGTATCTCTGCATGTCACCTTGCTCAGTGCCATGCAGACGTGCCAGAGGTGAGTGTGTTACTTCAACAACGCACAGAAGGCAGCATTGCAAGGTGCAGACCCGTGCAAAACGGCCCCAGAGCCAACCCTACTCTGGTCCTGACCTAAATTCCATTTCAGGCCAACGGTAAAAATTCTTGTGACGCCTGATCAGAGCTCTGAAAAATCTCACTCAGTGAATCTCGTTACATAAGCTGCCTGTTCCCAGCCACATCAGTGTGGGAGACTGCTCATCATTAGCACTGTAAATGGAATTTTCCTGCAGAGAAAGCCAGGATGTGTCACTCAGGTCTTGGCAGACTGACAGAAGTAAATATGCTTGTTTTAAAACTCGCCCGCATTTAAGCTTGCAAAGATTTGATCACTGATTTGACACAGAGTGAAACACACTAATTTGCCTTCAAAGCTTCCTTCCAATTAAAAAAAACACCACAATTTTTCAAAAATAAAGCCTGGGGGTATCCACTCTATCATGTCTGCCTGTCATCAACAACACATTCCAGCACTTACATCCTCCCACCCAACCCCTCATCAGTGCGAGCAAGTGAAACATCCCCAATATTACCCTGAACAGCACCATGGGAACTCTGAGTGTCTAAATTAACACTGTGCCTACCTGGGCCATTATGTAAAACCAGAGATTATGGACATTATAGAAATAACCCAATCCAAACATGGCAGTGAAGAGTCCACTGGCGAGCATCCCCCCTGTCAGATAGTACCGGATGGGCAGCCGCTCTCCTATGAGTCCACTTGGAACAGGGAAGGAAATAAAGAGAAAAGCCATAACAAAAAATGAGATCACGCCCCAAAAAGCCTTCCCAAATGAGGAATATTTTGTGTTGTTTAATTCTGGTTGAGGAGAAACTGTACTGGTAACTGCAGGTTGCCTTTGCAGTAGCAAAGGAGCAATTTTTAGCACTTGACAGGGGAAAAATACCCCAACAAAACATTTCAAGTTCATTAATTGCTAAGTTCTGACATCTGCACAACCATCTTTCAGGGAGATAACTCATCTGGAGCACATTCAAACTCGTTTACTTACAGAGCCATTTTCCAAATTATGTCTCCAGCCATCTGAAGTGAGACCTGTCTCCCTTGCTAACAATTCTAGTCATGCAGGGTCTGGCTTTAGTCAAGAAAAAGAAGCATCTCCAAACAGCAGCTAAAACTACACACTTTAAGATGGGTTTGGTTATTATTTTTAGGAGGTGCCTGCTCCATTCTTTGACTCTAAAGAAAGCCAGGATAATAATTTTAACCCAATCAGTGCAATTTGAAGACTGATTAAGTTTGAGGACACATTTTCCAGTGCATATTCCTTTATATTTTCCTGCATGAAAAAAAAGACAGGCTAGACTTCAACCTGGAAAATATTCCTGCATAAGGCAGTCAGGATTGGTGCAGGTAAAAAGCCTTCCATGTATCAGAGGTTGATACCACTGGGGCTCAGAACCACGTTGGTTTTTTTCCCCTCAGCAATCAATTTCTCACTCTCCATCAGAAACTCTGCAGCAGGAAAGCACAGCACCTCAGAAGTCACACAGCCTCATAAATAAACAGTAAAGAGAGTGGGATTTTACCTTAAATACATTCCAACTGCATATGCACACAAAAATGAGTAATCCAGCGCTCCCAGTAACTGTTTGTAGTTGCTCTTATCTAAGAATAATTTTCAAAACAAGTTATCAGTTTAAGTGTACTAATCACTTCCCAACCATTTTTACAAATGACAAGAAAAATGTCAGTGACTGTGCACTGACATTTACTTTTCAATAGGCACTTTTAGACTTAAGCAAACGTTTTGCCAATGTTTTATTTAACACAAAAATACCCTTCTGCCTCTAACATATTAGGAAAATATTGGTAGGCCCATCCTAAACTCTACCTTATTCAAAAAAGCATTTTAGAAGAGAAGAAACATCAGTTACTGGCAAGGTGCCCTTTTCTTATAAGGCCTTGGGCAAAAGAAAATCCAAAATCCAATTTAACAGACTTGATTAAAAGTGGAAAGATGAGTTACAAAAGCATGAGGTCCTAGCAGTCAAAATGGCTGGAAAAAAAAATCCATTACAGAGGCTTTCAAAGAATCAACTAAATCTGTTCGGGTTTTTTTTTTAATGGTTAAAGCCTCTTGCATTTAATTTTCCAACTATTCACAAAGGACAGAAAAGTTTTGCTTAAAAAAACCCCCAGAGGTCTGCCCTGTAGAGCAAACAACCATAATCACACCTAAACGGGAGCTGCAGACAGGATGGAGGGAGCAGAAGGGGCTCCACCCTGATGGAAACACCAAGTCAACTCTCAAGGGACCTGAGCTCACACCAAGACAGACAGTTTGTGTGTTTATTTGTGTATTGCCACAATTGCCATTGGCTTTGAGCATGAAGTCACAGATATTAAATTACATTCTTTCTTTCAGTGCCACTCCCAGCTTTGCCAGAAATACAGCTGAAAGAATAAATTTAGAGTGCCATCCCAAAGGGGCAGCTTGGCAATAATGTCCATAGAAAAAGGACATTTGGGCTCAGAAGTCTCCATTTAAAAAGTCAATCAATGTTTCAGACAAACAAACTCAACCCCCTCCTTGGTTCAGGGACAAGAAACACTCCCCAAGTAAACCTGCATCCCACCTGGGGGATTAAATTTTTCCAGCAGACCCTGCAGCAGGCAGTTAATACACTGGATTTTGTCCACAGAAACCCCAGAGCTCAGATCTTTAATTATCTTTGAAGAGAGCAGGACTTTTTTTTTAATTGCTAATTAAAGACTAATTAGAATGTATGGCTACACAGACTGGGGTGGACTGGCACATTGACAGACTGGACTAATCTGTTTCACTGATGTTCCTGGTAGCAATAAAAGTGTCAAAGAATGATTCAAAGTCTCATTTAAAGTCAAATACGATCAAATTAAAATTTAATTGTTCAGCAGGCAAATATTTTTTTTCTACTCAAGCGAAAGGCCAGGTTCATGAGCTATCCAGTAAGTTGTCAAGTCTCTCCTGCAATAAAGTCTCCCCTTTTTCTTCATTAAAATGGAGAGAAAAATATTCTTTCAGGCAGATAAGGACTCTGAAAAGTTCCAATTTAGATAAGCACCAAGTAATTTCACTTAAAAGATTGCTGGACTTTGAATTAAGCGAGCAGAAAATGATAATGATTGATTTTATTCCTCACCCTTTTTTGACTAATAGACATGCTAAAGACAAATCCCATTTTCTGACTGAAAACTGATCTACTGAAACCATCTCATAGCTTTAACAAGTAAAATAGGATCACTTGTTTAAGTGACTTTAAGTAGCAAAGACATCATAAGGTAAGGCACAACTTCACTTTCTGTGGAGAAATCAGTGAGGACTTGGAAAACAAAACACCCCTTCCATGCACATCCCTCCACATGAGAAGAAATAGCAAGAAGCAAATAACCTAATTATGAGTATCAGCTCATTACTAGGAAAGAAAAACACCAAACCAAAAAAAGCAAGCCTTACCAAATGGCTCCCAACCACACTGAGAGGCATTAAATGGCTTTTTGACAGGCTGGATCTGGGCAGCATATTCTTTGTAGGAGCCAAATTCAACTTCACGTGAAGCAGCACAATGCTTGTGCAGCTCTCCCTGAAACAGAAAGCACATTTGAAAATGGAAAATTCACTTGTGAATTGGGGACTGATAATTCTCCTACAGCAAGAAATTTAACAATTCAAGATTCATATGCACCTGTGTCAAACCCACCAAAATCAGTAAAATTGTTGGCTTTTATTAATTGCTTAGTATTTTGCTTGGTGAAGCCACTATTACATGAAAGAATAATGGCATGGTTAGAAAAAACATTCTACAGTAATCTGGTGCTTCTGACACTGAAAATCTTTGAAATTCTGCAGTAACATCAAGTACTTTGCCCATTGTTACTCATCAGCTTTATACAATGCAGCACTGGGGGATTTGGTTTGTGTTCGGCACAAGTTATGAACACTGAAGATTAAAGTAATAAAACCTAAAATTAGAGAATTTGTGTCATCAGCTTCACTGGGAACAGTCACAAGGGTACAGACAACGATGACTGTGATGCTCAACAGCACTGAGAACACTCTTGGAAATGCCAGTGGAATGTTCAACTCATCAGTTACGAGCAACTTTTCTCAACCATAAGAATGTAAACCTCTCAAGTATCTCTCATTAGATTAATTAACATGAATTAAGTGTAGGCACAGCTGTTTCCAGCCCAAAACCCAGACTCACAGCAACACACTAGGTGTGATCTCACTAAAGTTTATCAAGCAAATATCACTGTGTACCAGCTTCATCAGTCTTTCATCTTGAAGGCATTTCAAGTTAAAGTTTAACCCTGCCTTCCACAACAGGAAATACTGAAAAAGACAATGACGTCCGTGTCTGACAGGAGCAGGAGGATGTTTAAACAAGGACACCACCTCTCTTACCTTCACTATACTGATAGGTTTCCTTGACAGATGGAAGCTGGCATAGAGCAGGAAAGTGAGAGAGAAAATGAAAGCTCTATACCTACGAGATATAAAAAAAATTGAAAATTATTTTATTTAGGTTTTCTTTTAATTCTTTTCTTTCTTCTTCAAGTTACACAAGAACATTACACAAGTCATTTGTAATACTGGAAGACAACTTTTTTGTCTTCTCCAGCAGCCTGAAGAGCCACCCTCCCAGTTATGCTGCTTCCCATCTGCTCTGACCAGGCTTTGGGAGGGAGCCTGGTGGCACATGGGAACAGGCAGGAGAGTGTGGCAGCACCCCAAGCCCACAGAGCTGACCTGCCTTGTTTGCAGCCCTCCTTTGGGGGCTATTAAATACCAGTTCAACATTAAACACACTGATAACGAGACTGCACACCTCCCTGTCTCACTGGGTTTTGTGGTATTACTAGGACGTAAGCGATGGCTCTCTCAACTGTCAGTTTGGATACCTCCTTCTTTCCTTACTGCTTTTAGGATTTTACTTTACTTCTGCCTTCCTCTAACAACAGAAATCAGTCATTTCCAGAGATGGACCATGGGACTGACACTGGAGCACATCGAACAGAATTGAGCAGCTTTGGGATTGGCAAGGAATTCTCCTTTGTGCCTCACTGGCATCCTTGGCACTTACTCTACTGTTCAGCTGAATTAACAGGGCATCTTAATCTCACTGTCACTGCAAGCATTAAACAAAGACATTAATCTGATACCTTCTATTCTCTACCTGCAGTTTCAGTTGTTTAAGGAGAGCATTTTGTGGATTTGTGCTTTCAAAAGTAACCGAAGTGTGTCTACCGGCTCCTTCTAGCCTTGATCCTAAAATTAACATCTGTAAACGAAAGTACATATGCACATACAAATATCTGATATCACACTGCCTGCTACAGTCCCTGAATTTTAACGAACCTTTTTCAATCATTTTTTGCCTTATGAACGCTTACATATGCAGGGTCTTGTTTTATAGTTCTGGCATATTCACAGGGGCATTAAAAAGAGTCATCCCACGAGCAGAGTTATCCACCCTCATGACTGAAAACATCCTCACAAGGGATAAAACTGAAGTTACTTCGTTCCTGCTGCTCAACTAGGGAAAACACATGATAAAATTGCTCAGATGGAAAGTACTTGGTCTTTCATTTGTTATTCACACACAATTGACTCGGTATTTTATCTCAGAAAGCACATGAACTGATGCCATAAAACTTCCAGGATTAGTTTTCCTAAAGCAAGGAGGATTTGATTTTTGTTTGGCTTTACTTTGCTGTTTTTTTTTTTTTTTATATTGCAGTAGCAAGAACTAAAACTGTAATTGTACAAGTCTGTATCACACATTAAATTATTGGGGAGAAAATACACTTCTGCTAAGAAAAGAAAGCTAATCTTGAGCACTCCTCCCACCTAGGAGCTTGAAAATGCAATTTATCCTTTCAAATACATACCTTGCACAGAAATGGACAAAAGGCTTTATTATTCTCCAGCACACTTGACTAGTAAGGGTTTGTCTGGGTTTCCCAGCAAAGTATCTCACTTTTTATATGTCAGCAATATTTATTTATTATACACCTGACTGTATGCTCTTCCTGTACGTATTAAGCAATGAAAAAGCAAAAATTCTGAGCAAGGCCACAGATCCAAACTCACACCGTCCACAGCAAGGATCACCACCACCACTTCAAGACTTACCACTGATCTCGTGAGAATGAAGTGATGAAACGAATCCCAGGAGGAAGCTGAGCCATCTACACTACAGCTGGTAGCAGATTTTGGGTGACACAATGATGTACGTGTGACAGCGTTATTTGTTCTTCTGGAAGCGTAACAAAGATCCCCCCTCAGAGCCTCTGGATTCCACAAATGTGGAATATCTGCTGCTGAGCTGATCTCCCTGCAGGATTTTTTTTTTTTTTCCCTTCTACCTTCAGTCACCGACGTGGCGAATTCTTCACTCTGCCTTTGTTTACTGCTGATCTTCAAACAAGAGAAGCTGGTAAGTAAACAGTCTGGTCGAGTTATTGGGATATTTTCTAATCGTAACATTTGAATCGGCAATTATCTATTTCAAGAGGCAAGTAATTAACATCACTAACCCTCACATCAAAAATGCAGTGGAGAATTTTAAGCCTCTATAAATTTCAGCCTTCTCTGATTTTTATAATTTATTTTGAGAGGTTGGCATAGTACAAAGCAGTGGAGACACAAAGGAAAGATGTACTCAAAACTTGATCCAAAGCCAACTTACATCAAAACACTCTGCTTTTGTCCCAGAATGACTACAAACAGGCAATTCCCAGCTCACAAAGATCTATTTGAGCACATCAGAAACATTCATGAGCTTGCAATTTGTTCAAAAATGGCTGTAGTGTTTCCAGCCTGGAATAAGAGACTCCTCCAGCTTGAGAGTGGGTGCTGCTGAACAATGCTGCCAGCAAGGCTTGACCAGCACTCCCTCTTCCACCCCATTTCCCTGACCCAGCATCAGCACTGCACAATGCTCCACATCGCCAGAAAACCTGGAAAAGGAAAAAAACCAAGTTTTTTCACCACCTGGGCTCCCTACACCAGCAGAAGGGAGAAGGCAGGATGATGTGTGTCCTTAACACACAGGGAAGAGCGAGACCGCGGCAGTCTGGCTTAAAGTTCCACAAAGTTCCTCCTGTTCCTTCCAGCATGGGCTGAAGCCCCTTGACAATAAAAAAACCCCACACTTTATTACAGGAACTGCAACAGGAACTGGCTGCAGGAACTGTTACCTGGCAGCAGCTCAGGCAGCTGCTGAGTCAGGTGGCAAAAGGAGCTGTAGGCAAAAGGTGTGACCGCAACTCGCGCGCAAAGCCAGCTACCCCAGCAGGATGCCAGGGGACACTCCAGAGTCTGCAACAACCTCACCACCCTCCTGGCAGCCCTGGTAAATGTCAGCACAAGCCACTCTTATGCTCCCGACAGGAAGGTGGTAGGATTCAGGATCAGCTCTCCTGGTAAACAACGGGAGGTGGGCCAAAGCAAGGAAGCACAACTGCCAAACCCACGGGTGGTGTTCACCTGAGAATTTTAGGGGCTGCCACAGGGCAGGCGAAGGTGTGAGAGTCCCTCCTCTCATCTTCATTGCCCCATCTTACTCCAGAAATCAAAGCTGCTCCACCTCCCTGTTTGGTGACAACACCAAACAGGATCTGCTGTGTCCAAGCGGGTAACTTGAAAGCTTCACCACCCACACCGGCCTTCTCCTCAGGAAGGGAGGAACACTACCCCCTCTTTACATAACTGAATATCCCACCGGAAGATCAAGGCTCTGCTCCTTTATGCTCACACATTTTTGTCATACCTCTATTTTTTCTACAGTGTCTTGGTTCAGCTTGCCACCTCCCTATCCTAAAAGTGAATTGACTTGCTAATCTCGTTTGGCATGTTCCACCCCCTCCCTGGCCCTGAATCAGATTGTGCAATTAATCAAACCCCATAATCATTCCCACCCAACACGCGTTTCCTACCTCCTCTCTGAGGTTGCAGAGGTTAGGGAGAGTGCAACCCCTAACCCCTCCTCCCCTCTCCCAACTCCAGACCCAGATCCCTGCCTCCCGCTGTGTCAGACCTCCTAGTCCTACAGCCGTGGTTCAGGTGCCTGATCCATCAGAAATCCTGCCCTGAAATACAGCTGATCCAACAGAGAATATTAACTCATTCTGTGGCCACAGAACTGCCACGTAGGATGAATCCAAAGCAGCAGGATCATAAGGACAAGGACTGAAAGGTGGGATTGCCCCTTACAGCCACAGCTGGCTAGTTAGGTCAGATTTCAAAACTTCCATTTCAAACCAACAATTTCTCGTCAGGAATCTGTGTTTGGTTGAAATGAGCTGCAGGTAGCTCCAAGCGGGAGAAAAAAAGGTAAGGAGAAATAGAGGTTGGCACAAGCAGCTCACACCAGGAGTGAATTTTTCTTCCAGCAGTAACAGATCCGTTTCAGGATGATCCCAAACCCCATTTCTACTTTCTCACAGTTGTCCCAAGCATCAAAATTCTTTCACTGATCACACCAAGTAAGGTGACAACAACACCTAGTGGAAAAAGTATTTCCACTGAGAGGAAATACTGAGAGGACAGAAAAGAACAAACACCTGAGGTCAGACACCTTAAACGGCTCTCTTCAAATATAATGGGACGGGGCAATTATCATCATAGCAAAGCAATTGTTTAGCAGGTTACTATTTAACAGCTCTAGTGCAAGCAGGAAAAGACTTAACACATCTTCCAAAAGGTTTCAGTGCTCAGTGGTCATGCCAGGCTGCACATCGGTGCACCGGCTGAACAGATCATACATCACCTCCCAGCAGTGTATCTTTACCATAAATCCCATCACTGGTCCCAGTCATTCCCCAGCAAAGACGACTGGACTGCCAGAATCACAGAGAGACCTGCAGCCTAAATCTGTTTGACAGGGCTTGATTTCATTTTATGTACTGCAGGCAGAAACACCTGAGTTCTCATTTACTTATCAACAACTTACCTCTGTCTCCACACATCCATTAGTTTCTCTGACATTCACGGGCATTTTAATAAACATAAAAAATATCCTCCACATAAGGAAAGAAATTTGTGGCAATAAAACTTGTGATAACAGGTTGTAAAGATCACATTCTGCTGTAGATTAAGCCAGATTTTAAAAACCAAGCTATACTAGAGGAATTACACTTAGAGACTACAACACATAACCAGTAGTTTACCAACGCATTTTTTACAGTTCAGATTTACTGATGAAGCCCAAGGACAACGTCCCATTCAATCACACAAACTTGTTTAATATTCTTTCATTTTCAGCAACTATTTCTGCCGACAGTGAAACCAACCCTTCACCACTTCCTCCTTGCTGCACTGCAATGTACAAAGCGACATTCGGTTATTTACTTTGAAGCCGTATTTACCTTTCAAACTTGGTATTGCTCCTTCGCTGCAGCGGCTGAAGCATACCTTCCTGCCTATTTCAGGAGAACAGTCACTGGTGAGCGGCTTTTCCCCCCCTGCAAACACGGCAAACCCCGGATCAGCTGTGCTGGAGAGGCAGAGGGAAGGTCCCGCCCGGCCACAGCGCAGCTCCCCCGGGGCTGAGATTAATCCTGTGTCTGCAGACACTGGGTAACCAAACCCTCCCCGGGGTGTCCTTAAGGGCTCAAAACGCCTCCGCACACACGCGGATCAAATGCATATTGTGATAAATACCCGGCAGCTCTGCACCTGAGCCAGAACCTGACAAATCCATCACTCCGGGGCCTTAAATAGCCGCGTTCCTTCTGTTTAATACAAGGGGGAAGAAAGGGCTCACCGTGGCTTAGCCACGCAGGACCACAGCCCCTGTGAGCACACGGTGAGCTGGTGCTCTGGGACCCGCAGGACCGACCAGAGCGGCTCCAGCCATCCCAAAGGTCAAGGGCAGCGAGAGCCGAGCCTCGGAAGTGGCAGGCATCGCCTTCGCTGGGGACCCACAGCCAGGGCAGGTGTCGGGCAGGGCTCTGTCTCGGGTACCGCCGGCAGCCCCGCGCCCCCGGGGCACCAACCTGAAGTGCCACCCCCGAAACCGAAGAGCGCCTCCCCAGCGACCCTCCCCGTCCAGCAGGATGGGGGGCTCCGGGCAGCGCCCGCCCGTGCAAAAATAAACGAGAGAAAAGGAGACAAAAGGTGGCGGAGCGCTGGTGGCCGCCAGGGTGACGGAGTTTCCCCAGCCCCGCAGCCGCCGCTCCCCGGCACCTCCG
>VZRR01012132.1:381002-394871 GCA_013398015.1 Oreocharis arfaki
AAAAAAAAAATCTAAAAGAGCCAAGAAAAGAGAGGCTTTGAAGGCTGTGCCTGTATGTTTGGGAGTAGATGGGCACTTGGAGGGGCTGGAAGCTGTCAAGCTGAGTTAGCACATTATGTCCTGCCTGTTGAGGAGAAATTTTAGTGCTGGCTCAGTGCCACACTAACATGACCACACAATTTCCACACTGGTACTTTCATGTATCTTGCTAGAAAGCCAGTGAGAATCACCAGCTGGTAGCTTTTAGGAAAAAACACCAGCAGACAAGACCACTGGGCCTCTGGCACAGGCTTTTCCCCAGGCACAGCAGGGCACTACCTGAGTACTAAAGGGGACTTACGAAGAAAACACCCTACAGCATGTGGAACATGGACAGGGAGGGGCAGTAAAACTGTATAAAGATAGACATTGGCTAACCTGGAGGAGACATAGAAATAACAGCCTTTATTTGAAACCTGTGAGTTGTCTACTGGACTCTGCCTGCTCTGACTCTTCCCAAGGCTTTCCAGAGGGCTGGAGAGTGGGATGGTTAAATCACCTCATGCTGTCTAAGGAAAGAGCTGTAAAAGAAGTGGTTAAAGCAGCAGTGGTGTCTATTGGGGTAGAGTCTGCTGGAGAGCCCTGGGCAGAGCTGCTGCACAGGACTTGGTGCTCCTGAGGCCAGTGGCTCCTGTAGCAAGGATGGAGGTTCCCTGGAACAGCTCACACCTTCAGCCACCTGGTCACAGAAAAATGAGCAAGAATGTTCTGAGGATACAGAATAAAAAAATGAAACAAACCAAACCACCAAAGCCAAAACACAACCAAGCTGTATTATTATAGACGGAATCTGTGAAACAACATGTAGACCATCGTGCATTACAAAATGTGAGTCTATTTTGAGGAACTTATCTTGAGGAATTAATTCTGCTTCCTGCAGGAAATGGGATAGTTTCTCATGTTATTTTGCCCTAATTTCTACTCTTAAATTTCCTGGAAAGTGCAAGATATGGCTACAGAAACAATTGCTGAGGAGTAAACGGAGTGAATTAGGCAGGTAGGCTGCCAGCAGATTTCCTTTTTCCTCACCTGCAGACTTGACCACTAAAGGGTTAGTTATATGAGAAGGGAGCACTGAGGCATATTGTAGTAGAAATCAAATACCAGAACCATGGTAAAGTAGAAAGCAGACCAGAACAGAGAGCTTACACTAAAGCAATTGCCTTGCAAGTCATGAGTAAGAAGAGGAAGTACGAAGGTATTCGAGCTGACAGGAATGAGGAGACAGCAAATCAGTCCCATCTATCTCAGTCATTTCATTATAGTCTGTTGAATTAATTCTGAATTACCAGGTTAGGACTTTAGGGCATATGGACAAAAGAGTTGGGCTGCTTGAGCTTCATGATGTTACAAGCTCTGCCTGAATAAAGAAGCTTAGGCTTGGGGTTTTATTTAACGAAAAAACAAACAAACAAACCCAACAACCAAAAACACTTCCAGAGAAAAATAGAGAAAATTGTAATATTGATGCTGCTTTATTCATACGCTGACCGTAAGATTTCTTTTCTTATTTCATGAGTGCCAACTGCTTTCTTGGTACCACTAGTAACATTGACTGTCATCAAAGTCTTGAGAAAAGACACCAGCAACAACTTCCTAGATGGAACCAAAGTGACCTCTGTATGTCCTCATTGCACTTTGGTGGAAAGGGAGACCCCTTAGGTAAAAGAGAAAACCTGACAGCTTTCCCAGGTGTCTGAAGAATGGAATGCAGTCTGTGCTTCAAATTGAGCACTGAGGTCAGAGAAATGGGAGGCAGGATATAAATACAGCAGAACACTTTCCCTTGGATAATCTGCAGGAGGGAAATGGAAGGTCATACTTAGCCAAGAGAGAAAAAAAGCATTATCTGTATTTCGAGAATGGCTTTCACACAAACTGAGCTTTTCGAATCGTCCTGCCTTCAGGATATGCAGTGTTAACTGTACTGGGAGGAGGCAGTTGTAAACTGAGTGGCTAGAAAGGTCATTTGCTTGTTTTTCTGACTTGGTTATGAGCACAAAAAGAGGCTATCTTTACCTGGCATACACACAGAGTAAGCAGATTTCATTTTGCCAGTGAAGAGCTTGAAAAGAGCTGTGTGGAGAGAAGTTCCTATTTTGCAAAGGATTTTGACATTTCAGAATCTTGCTTAATTCTGAATTGGATAAGGAAAAAAAAAACATTATGTGGAAGTTAGTGACAGTAAATTCCACTTTGTCCACTGTTAGCTCCCATAATCTCAGAAAATATTGAAAGTGTGTCTGATGATATTGCAGAATAATAAAAACACCTGAAATGTATATTCCCAAACAAGAACTCCCCTGAGGATATTATTTCAATTCCCTAATCCCACATTTTTCCTCCAAAAGGCTGTTGAAAACAATCTGGTTTATGTTTTAATTTCAGGAGGAACAGAACTGATTTCATTAAGTTTTTCCTGACAGCTCCTGTTTACATTTTGCTAGTGTCTGTTACTAGCCATGCATTACATTTTTATAAGGAGAAATATGTAAATTACTGTCTTCTAAGAGATAAAAAAATATTTCCTTGCAGATTTCTGTTCTTTAATGTCTTGTCAAAAGACGTAATCCTGCCCAGGTCTGCCCTACCAAAAGCAATGAAGGATCACTTGCATCTCTAATCGAGCCCAGAGCAAAACTCAAACTAACTTGAGTGCCAAGGACTGGCCCTCCCAGAGTAACCAACTCTGTCAGGAAAGATTGAGTAATCTGTGTAGTGAGGAAACCAACCTGTGAGTCAGGCAAATTATCTCTACTCATCCTGTTAATTTTGATGGCAGAAGATGAAAAGGCAGCTCCCTAGAGCCACACTGCTGGCACAGTGGCGAAAAGCTGCGTCACAGAGGCACTGCCCCTGGAAGAAGGTTCCATGGTAGGACAGGGGCAGAGAGCAGTGAGTTCCTGGAGGGCAGAAATCCCAAATTGCACCGAGTGGGAATTAAGCAGCATGCTGCCTTTACCACCTCAGAGGCTGTGTGTGCACCCTGCTGTATTTTTATCACCCCGTTGAAGCAAGACACTGTTTGAAATGTAGAGGTCAACAAATAGTCCTGTCATTTCTAATGTTCATTGTGCAATGTGTGTTTTCAGAGCTTGGTCAGTGCTGGAAGGAAGCATTCAGGTTGTTTCACAGGCCTGGCACAGCAGCATTTTCCCTGCAAAACCCCTGTGCTGCCAAATGTCTCCCCCTCCTAACAGAGGGTAAAGTCGAAGGAGAAAGAGGAGCATAACTGGCCTTAAAAGTGCTTTTTGGCCATTTCTTTCTGCAGAGGAGCCCTCTGGTTAAAATCAAAGTGAGGACCTGCAAGGCGGGATAAAAGGCCATCCAGGGCTGTCCTCTTCAGCAGGAGAAACCTTCTGGGATGTTGTTCCCAGCAGCCTTTTATTTCCTATGTCGTTGTCTTCCTCTGTTTTTAAGCATCTCAGGCAGCAGTGGCTTTGGGTTTCAGTGGAACTCTGGCTCCCTATGGGGCTTCTGTCAAACTCAAACCAGGAGCTTCCCCAGGGCCATTCACAGCTGCGTCAGCTTCTGCTGTCCCTGCCAGGGTGACTGGCAGTCAGTGCTGGCAGCTGCCAGCTCAGCCAGCAACAAGGGCAGAGCAGAAAATCAGCACAAATTATCCTCTCGGGACTTTGGGCAAATGAAATTTGTATAGAAGATCAGCAGGACCTTAAGAATATTGGTCCTTTGACAGAAAAGGGAAAAGAACAGGAAAATAAGGATGATAGCAGCCCTCCTTTCAACAGTGACACACCTGAAGCTTAACTTTAATCTGACAGTGAAATACACCCAAATTCAACTGGAAGACAAGAAACAACAAAATAAATTCTTCTTGTCATTAATTATACATATCCTTGTAAGTTGTAGTTGTTCTCACAAGACAGTTTCTAGTTATAGAAAACTTCACATGATGCCTCCCTCATTTAAGTAAAACAATCCTGATGTACAGACATTTGTTCTATCTGCCACTTCTGGGTGCTGAGCAGTTTAACTTTTATAAAGAAAGAGTTCTTAGCTGTTTCCCAAGAAAACTGCGCTCCTTCAGACCCTTTTCCTCCTTCAGAACTCTGAAACAATAAGCGAGAGCAGTTAATGATCATTCTTAGTGGTCATCCAGGGGAGTGACTCTGATGTCTTGTCACTGCTTCCTGTTTGTGTCACAGCTGTTCCCTGGGCCACGTCACCTTCCCGGCCAAAAGACACGTCTGGTTATTTTTGTTTAACAGGGAGCACCTCCCTATGCATTCCAGACATAAATTCCCTGGATTGCTCTGAGCCACAGTGTCTGCTTAGAGTGAATATGCCACACATACACCAAGTGAGCACTTTTATGGCTGGAGACATTACCTTATCATAGATAAACGAATTTAGCCAGTCTTAGGTGCAAGGGAGAAACAGAGGCATCATCAAGAGTAAGAAAGAAGGAACTGCAAAGACTGTGCTTCAGATAATGTGCACTCATGTCAGCTCTGCAGGAGCTGAGCAGAGCAGTAGTTTGCATATTCTGCAATTGCTTATTAACAGTACTTTATGCAAATTAGGATTCCCTAGTCAAATGCTGAGAATGTGCAGGAAAGAGAAAGAACCACACAGTTTGGAGTCAAGAAATGTATAGCTTCTTAATGTTCTGCCAGCTAATAAAATTCAATTTCAGTGCTCTTAACTGTTTCAAAGGGAAAGTGCTCTCAAATTAGTAACTGGATGTTAACTCGGAAGCCTGGAGGTATTTAGCAATAGTCTCTTCCTTTTGCATCTTTACCCAACTGAAAACAAAAAGACACTTGCCACAGAAGTGACTCCTTATTACTATTCATTCACTGTCTAAATACTGGCTGTTTAGATTCCTACCTCTGAAAAGGAAGGAACTCACCTGAATACGTGTACCTTCGTATAGTGATGACCCTGTTTTTCTTCTGGTTTGGGTGGTGAAGCTTTGATCTAGGGCATAAAGTGACCTCCACCACATTTTCCAACCACTTGCCAATCCTGCCTACCTCAGAAGTGTTACCTGCTCTGCTCAATGCTTTGTATAGCTCACTGCTTTTCACCAAGCATATTCTTGCCTGGCTCCTCTTGTGAATCCTTGGCCATTAAATTACTGTGCAAAGTGAGGGTGAGGTGATTTGCCGGTATTTCCGAACATCGATAAACCCGCCCAAAACATAAAAGAATCTAGGTGAAGGACTGGGTTTAAAATCTAAAATGTTTTCAGGCCAGACCAGCTAACTACTGGGAGCTCTCAGAAGGCTGAGGAGTCTCAGGCCACATCCCAGACATCAGCAGTCTTAACATACAAAAGGCACTGGCTGGGAAAAGCTGAGGAGAAGAGGCAGAGGGTTGGAGTGACCTCTGGAGATCACTCAGTCCAACCTCCTGCCAAGGCAGGGCCACCCAGAGCAGGTGGCACAGGAACATGTCCAGGTGGGTTTGGAATGTCTCCAGACAGGAGACATTTCACACCCTCCCTGGGCAGCTGTTCCAGAGCTCAGCCACCCTCAATAGAATGAAATTCTTCCTCGTGTTGAAGTGGAACTTCTTGTGTTTTATTTTATGGCCATTGCTCCTCATCCTGATGCTGGGCACCACTGAACACAGTCTGGCACTGTTTTAAAAGGAGCCTATGCAGCAGTGGGGGGAAAATGTTGAGAAGAGACTTAATCCATGAAATAGTTAGCAGTCGGTGGGCAAGCTCTGGGTGATGTCCATGTGTTAGAAAAAACAATTTAAACTCCAGGGCTTGACATACTTTAGTGCTCTCAGACCTGGAGAAGGAAGTTAGCAGAGCCTGGGAGGGGAATTTATTGTTGAGAATGGAACAGAATTTGTAAACCACATTACATAAAGCAAGGATGCCCAATCTGGGAAAAAGATAATAAGAAGACTGGAAAATGCGGACTCTCTAATTAGCATGAGAAATGAGAAATCGATAACGAATAGAAGGCAGAATACTAATTAATGAAGAGAACTATGTAAATTGCAAGCCAACGAACACTAATCTCTGTGCTGAATTATATAAATAGTTGAAAGTTTTGATGCCTGACACGCACGGCCTGGGGAGCTATCCCCATGTTCCTTCAGCGCCGAATCATTAAAGCCGACTTTCGGACGAACAGGTTGGAGAGTTTATTTCCCTGCGTTCGGTGTTGGGGGCTCCGGGCGCGGGGCCGGGCCGTGCTGAGGGGCGGCCCCGCCGCGCCCGGCCCGGGCCCCGCCGGCCCCGCTCGGTTGTCACAGCGACGGCGACGCCGCGGCCATGTCGGATCTGGGCTCTGAGGAGGCCGACGAGTCCGGGGAGGCCGGGGCGGGCATCGGGGTGCGCGGGGGCCCGGGAGGAGCGGGCGGGCAGCGAGGAAGGCAAGGGAAAGGGAACATCCCTCGGGATGAGGAGCTCAGTGCCCGCCGGGCCGGGCCGAGGAGAGTTCCCGAGGGGCAGCCTCCCGGGCAGGGGGGTTCGGGAGTGCGGCTGTGTCATTCCAGGTGCGACCTGCCCCGCTTTTTCCATGGGTTTGGAACAACACATCCACGCTTTTCAACTGTGTGCCAAGAAGCCTTGGGGTGCCAGGGTCTGATTGAAGCCGAGCTGGAGCAGCTTTCCTTAAACACCTGTTTCCCTCTGTCTGATGAGGTTGGATTCAGTCAAGCCCACCCCTTTAACCATTTTCCCTCCGCGTTTGTCAGGAATATGAAGGCGATCGCAATGCCGAAGGGGAGCGGCATGGGTTTGGGAAGGCACGGCTGCCCAATGGTGACACCTACGAAGGGGAATACGAGCACGGTTTGAGGAGTGGACGTGTAAGACACCGACCCTGGTTGTGGTTCTGCTTCTGCAGTTGTGTTATTTGGGTACTGTATTGAACCAAGGGTGAGAGCTGACAGGTGTTTCATCTGTACCAAATGTGTTTCAGGGGACCTACAGGTTTAAAAACGGTGCTCTCTACACCGGCGACTACCTTCAAAACAAAAAGCACGGAAGGGGTGTATTTTTTTATCCAGATGGATCAAAATACGCAGGTAAAACACTGAACACAGTTGCAAGGATTTCTGTAGCCAAAAGGACACATTCCCCCCTCACTCCTCCTCTGCCGCAAATGAAAAGAGATAATGAATTGGAGAATGTCTTATTTTAAGAAGATACATTTGCCGCAAGATACTTTTCTCTTACTCCCTTTTTAGTAATAGTTCTGAGAAGCTTGGGGTTTCTTTATGGGGATTTGTGTTAGGACATTTATAAGGTCTAACATTAAAAAAATAGGCTGCTTATCAGAGCCCTTATTTAGGGGTTGGGACACCTCTGAAGTTTGAGGAAGTTGAAATTCACAGTTTCCCTGCCTGCTGGAGAGTACCTGAAACACTCAGAATATTAGTTATGTTTCAAGGGACAATATTTCCCCCTCTCCTTTCTAAGCTAGGAAAGAAAAGACATTCACATCATGAGGACTAAAAGCTGAGAGCAAAAAGAGCGGTCCAATCTTGCCGTGCAGGAGCACATGCACTGTGATTTTTTTTTCTTAATTTCTTTTAAGTTTGATTAGAAGAATAATCAAGACACACCATCTAGCATCCCTCTGAATATATGTGCCCCATGACTGACAGGACAACTTTAGCAAATAAGTCAAAGTAGCTCCTCTTTAAATTTATGTGGAAATGTCACATTGTCTAATGCAACTGTGATACATTACCCAATTTAAAGATAGGACTGGGTTGTTATATGTTCATAATGGTAATAGAGAGTGATAATGGAGACAGATAATGATGGAAAAATGGAGAGGGGGATCAGGCAGCAGCATAAATACATGTGGAGAGGAACAGACTGATGAAAAAAGAGCAAGGGACTCTGGGGTGAGGAGTGGTGTAAGGAATAGTGAGGAATCCCAACAGTGCCATAGCTTTCTTTTCCTTCTCTAACACTTGTATGATAAGAATACAAACTGGCCACTGTATCACACAATGAAATAAACCAGGTCTCACACTGCTTTATCTTTCTGTCCTTAAAGGAGACTGGGTGCATGACCAGAGACAGGGCTATGGAGAATATCTGTATGCAAATGGAGACACCTATATTGGAGAATGGGCTAACAACAAGAGGTTTGTTTCATTCTCACATGGATGTTTCAAGTCACCCAATGGCATTAAAATGCAAAGATTTTTTTCAGAGCATGTCTGACTGCAGCAAATGACGTCCAGGGGTGACCTTGGCAATTTAGTCCAGCTTGAGTAGTTTCAGCTGCTTAATTAATACAGTCTTTATACCTTAATTAGAACAACATCCTAAATTCTTAATATTCACTGGTATAAAACAAAATTATCGTTTTCTCCTTAGGCATGGGCAAGGCACGTATGTCTATAAACACACAGGATCTAAGTATGTTGGTGCTTGGTCAAATGGAACCCAGGAAGGACCAGCTGAACTTATCCACCTAAACCACAGATTTAAGGGCATGTTTCTCAATGGGAAGGTAAGTGTGCAGGAACACTTTCTATTCATCTGAACAGTTAGCATGGAATTGCCTTAATATGACCTATTTCCACTTAAAATAAGAAGCTAGGCTTCTGATCTTTTGTAGTATTTCTTGTACCATAAGTGTAACACGTGAGCCTGAATTAATCTGTAGGATACAATGCCAAGTTTCTTTGCAACACTGCTTTCAAACTGTAGTGTTACTGACTATTGTATGGAATTTGTAGTAAAGGACATTTTGTATTTCTGTGTTTGGAATGGATTAACTGTTTAGTTCTGCTGATGTTTTTGTGTCTTTGTGCAGCCTTTAGGTCCTGGCAAATTCATCTTTGATATTGGATGTGAGCAGCATGGTGAATACATACAACCAGTGCAGGTAAAAGAAATAGTGCAAGTTGTAGTGAGTATCAGAGAAGTCAGTAAATTCAATCTATTGCTGAGGAATGCATAAAATGCCTTACAGACAATAATGTTAAAGTAGATCTTATGAGTCAAAAAGGGTGGAAACTCTTGCATTCTTAAAAACTGAATGAGGTTTCATTTTGCTTTTTTTTAATGTTCTCTACTGTGTAAGCTTTGAAAACTACAAGGTGTGATTTTGCACTGCTTGCAGACATGAATCCTTTCCGCTTGAAAAGAGTCAGGACCTTCCCAAAACATCTGAAGTTTCAAGTCACAGAGGAATATAGATGTATTTGTCTGCACATTTAGCCTCTATGACATTTTCTTCTGAACACCAGAAAACAATGAACAATATTTCTTGTCTTTCTGACCTGCTTGGTGCTATGCATACAAATGGTAATTTCCAGCAGATTCATGTTTGGGAAATATATCCTATTGTTGTCCTGGTCCTGTTAGGAGCTTAATATCCATGGCTTCTAATAACTGTAGGGAGTGGCTGGGATCAAAGTGTGTTTTCCCTTTTCCTTTATGCATTGATGTTTTGAAACATTCCTGATTAATATGATGCAAAAATAGCTACAGAAGTAAGAAATATGTTTTAATATTACTGTTTGAGTTCAAGAAAAATTGCCACATTTTAGCTTAGAATTTGCTACCTCTGTTATGTGACACATTATTTCCCGTTACACACTCTTTGAAAATTCACTGATGCAGCCATCATTTCTGAAGGATAAAATAAAAATCACCAAAATCCTTTCAGTTGTGATAGAGATTTGCAAAGCTTGGAGACTGTTTTGCTTTTTTCCAGCTAGAAGAAAGAGATCCTCAAGTTAAGTATCAGGTTCATAGGAGTATCCAGAGTAACGCGTATTTCCTTAGTTCAGTTGGGAATTCTTGGATAAGCTTTGTAAAGCAAGGGACAGTGCTGTCACTAAAGTAAGATTAAATTTTGCCCTTTTGCTTTAGCTGAAGTAGTTGCAGAACAAAGCCCATTAAAAAAATAGAAAAAAATAGCTAATAATACAATTCATTTATTGATTCCTTCATATTTCTAGAAAAAGCTTGGGTTTTTTTAAATTCAAAGAAATACCTTCACGTTTCAAAACCATCAGCTTTGTGCACTACCTTACTGCTTCCTAAATCCTTTCAAATGTCCCCTCTAGGCAAAGACTGAGGCAGAAACAGCTGGTTTTTTAGTCTGTTTCTGTGTGAGGCAGGCAGTGCAGCGTCTACCAGACAGAGCATCAGGTATCAATCATCAGTAACAGTCAACTAACTTCATCAAGGT
This sequence comes from Oreocharis arfaki, assembly GCA_013398015.1. Classification (NCBI taxonomy): domain Eukaryota; kingdom Metazoa; phylum Chordata; class Aves; order Passeriformes; family Paramythiidae; genus Oreocharis; species Oreocharis arfaki. The sequence goes on from VZRR01012132.1 coordinate 391,193, forward strand.
TCAAAGTGTAGTTTTTGTCCGAGATTTGCATCTGCTGAAGTTCCTCCACCTGTAAATACTTTCAAATCATTGCCATTTTGGTCCCAGATAAGGACGTTTTGGTAGACTAACCCATCATCTTAGTTACTGTCTGTAGGGTGAGATACTGATTTCATGAATTCTCTTCTAGGAAAAAGAGGAGGAAGAAGATGAGGAACCAGAATTACCTGTTGAACCAAAATGGAAAGCATCAGAAATTACCAAATTAACACCCTGGTCTCCCCATGAAGAGGTGCCAGCCCCCAGAGAAGCAGAAGGTGCAGTAACTGGAGAGGGGAAAATTCCGTCAGTTATAGGTTTGCTCTGGAAACATCTGGAAACTCCATGCTTTCACTATGGTGACCATGGTTTTACAGGTTTAATATCAAGTGATGTGAGAGGGGTTTTGTGTTTTATTGCTTTTCCTGTGATTTTCCTTGTATTGAATGTTTGGAACTTCCAAGTCCATTCATAAACTGCACAATATGTATGTATCTGTTTTATTTTACATAGCATGAGATACAACTGTCTTGGGAAGCCTGTGAGTTATTTTACTCTATATCATGGCTTATTATACAAACTTGATAATAAACAGAGAAGATTTTGTGGGATTTCTCATGTGAACAACAACTGCAGCCTTCCATAGGAGTTAGCAGGTATTACATGAAAACAAAGGCTGAGTGCAAATTTGTAAAATTGATTTTCTTTGGTTTTTCTAATTTCTCTTATTTCAGTCACTGCAGAGGGTGAGGGTCATGAGCCCTCCAGTGAAGTTTTAAACTCAGCAAGCGATGAAGGGAAAGGTGAGAGAAGAGAGGAAGAAGTAAACCAAGGTCAGTAGGATCAAGGTGAGAAATGGGGCATGTGTGCTCCTTCTTTAATTCGCAGTCAGGGTTTGAAATTATGGCTGTCAATCAGCTGAAGCCATGCTGCTGCTGGGAGACCATGGGAATCTCTACCTTTCATACCAAGGGCAGTTCTCTGGAGAGGTAAACTATGAGAAGTCAAATTCACATAAACAGTACAAATTAAAAGTGACACTTTTGTGTATGTACACTTGACAGCACTGGCAGAGCTGAATTTGTAAGAGATTGCATTTCCAAACTGTTTTTTTTTTACAAAAATGAGAGAGAAGATATCAGATGCTGAGAGGTTTAGGCAGTTTTGAGCACTTCACTTTTCTCTCATGAGTGCATCTGTGTATTCTTAATTCTCTCAATTGTAGTTCAAAAGTAGGCAAAACAAATATGAAAAAACAAATTTCAGGTGTTGTTATGCAGCCTCTGGTTGGTTTGTTTCTCCTACAAACCAAAGAGATTTGAAATTCATATGCTCAGGTTTTCTTCCAGGCTGTTCTGAAGCCCGTTTTAAATACACAATTACAAGAAGCAGCAGGGATGCATCCATGTTTACTCATATTTAGCTTATAGGCCTCCACCCAATTGTGTTGTTTGTATTTATTCTTAAAATTTACAAGCTCACCTATCTGATGTATGAAAATATCAGATAAATGTATCCATTTGTAATCAGTCCATTTTACAATAAATCCAAGCAAACCACTGTCTCTAGGGATTAGAAAATCTCTTAAACCATATGAAAATGCCTGGAGGTATACACTAAACATTTAGGTCAGCTCTTGCGGTTTCCATAGTTTATTTGCTCTCAATGTTCACCTCTGAAGGTGCTCTCCAGCTTCAGGGCAGAGCAGGCAGCTGGCTGACCTTGTGTGTAGGACTGACATCTTACAGGATCCCTGGGCTTGGGTCAAATCCAGCAGAAATCTCAGCAGATTATAGCTCTGCTTTGGATTTGGCGAAAGTGCATTGAGCCTCGTTTGTCTCAAAGACCCTTGGACCCGAATAACCACTTGGACTGAACTTGATTCTAATAAATTTTGTGCCCCACCACAACAATGCAGTTCTGGTTTCCCCAGTGGCTTTTGTAGGGTGTTTTTGAGAACAAATGAGCCCAGGTATTTGTCAGATATGGCACAGAGGCAGATGCCAGTGCCTGAAAACACAGCAAAGTGATGGATGTTCTCCAAGTTCCCTCCAACTCTTTATTTCCAGAATCAAGGAGTTGGATGATTTAAAACATTTTTCAGCACAGGTCTCCATCCATAATTAATGAGGACACATATTGTTCCCCTTGTCTTTGTGTTTAGCAAGATTAAGTTACAGTGAAAGGGAATGATTTGAAGAAAATATGCATCCTGTGAAGAGCAGATGTAACAAAATCTGTTTCCTTGCAGCCTGGTATTCCCTGCCCCTTCACCATCATTCTTTTCCACACAGAAATTCCCTCCTTCTTGTTCCACATTCCTTATGATAACCAGGAGACATTTTTTGGCTGTTCGGAGCTACATATGGGCTGGCTGGCAGTCAGTGTGTGTGTGTGTATTGAGTCTGTCTGCCAGCTGACAAACAATGTAAACAACTTAAATTCTAGTATTGCCTTTGAAAGGCAGTGGGTGAGGAGGACTGAGGTGGACAGCAGTCCTAGAGTTATGTTTTAGATTACTTTCCAGTGTTTTATAATAAAATGCATCTCTTTGCCCTGTTTTTCCTTCTACTCCACAGAAATTACTGATTTAGGAGGATGAACCAGAGGAAACAGAGGAATTGGGTACAACTAAAGGAGAAGACCCAAAAAAATGAAATTTCAAAGTAGATGATTTAGTGTGGTAAGCCTGCAATTTTTTTTTTTTGTAAAAAGGTGTGTTAAGATGCTTTGAATAAACATTTCTGTTACTGTTCTGTCTGAAATGTTTATCTTTGGACTCTTTATAGTCTCAGAGTCTCACAGCAACTTCGTTTATTCCTTGTAGCCTGTAATCAGGTGTTGAATTCAGTGCAGAATTATTCTCGATTCATGAAGCTATGAAGCTGTGTCCTCACAACTTAATCTTCTCCTGCTGCTGGTAGTTGCTGTCTTCCGTGAACCCTTCCTCTGGGTGCAGAGACTTGAGGGTCTTGCTGGTGAAGACAAAGGCAGCACTGGGCTTCCCAGCTCTCTCCATTTTCCCTGTCACTAGGCCACCATTCCAGGCTTACATTTTCCTTATTTATTTTGCTGTCGTCCTTGCGTCTGTAGAAGCTCTTCTTGCTGCCCTAAATCTTCCCTTGCCAGTTTGAACTCAAATGGAATTTTTTCATCCTAACATTGGTGCAGTGTTTTTAAATTCTTCCTTTTTAGGCTGGTTTTGCTTCTGCTTTCTGTATACTACTTGTTTGGTTTGGTTTGGTTTTGGTGTGTTGCAGCTCAGGCCCAAGTTCCTTCTTTACCATGTGCCTTCCTTAAGCTGTTTCAAGGACACTGTCAACTAATCAGGGTGAGGAGGTGGCTCTGTAACAAATTCCCAGCACTGTGCCACATCATCATAATGATCATCAGTGATCCACAAGCTCGTAGCAAAACTGTTGTCCATATACAGAACAGTTTTGTGCATTCAAACAGCTTCTTTACACAGCGGAAAACTCTCCTCCGAATTCTCCCTTTCTGTCTTTACTAATGAGCTCTTCATTCATTGGAGAGCTGTGGTTGTGTGAGCTGTGTCTCCATGTTTCAGTTTTCCCAGGGATGTCACTGTTCTGCATCTGCACACAGAGCAGTTCCTAGTTCCTCCTTTCTTTTCCCAGTTTTATACATATACTTTAAGGCA
>VZRR01012134.1:0-117987 GCA_013398015.1 Oreocharis arfaki
CCCGGAACTTCCCTTCCCTTTTCGCTATTGTATGCAAATTACATTGTAATAAAAGGTGCTCATATACTGAGATCCCTGGAGTACATATTTCAGGAAGGATGACTGCATTTGCAGAGATACACCATAGATTAAATATAATTTACAGAAAAGGAAAAAAAAGGTAAAATATTTATTTTTTAATACTTCACAAATTATTAAATTAATTCTTGTACATGTGTCTTCCCAAAAGTGACCACACTCCTTCTAATGTTACTTTGATCACTTGAATCAAGCTATACTCAGTAAACACGACTGGATCTGCAGTTTCTTTCTGCCTGTCTGATGTGAGAACTCTGAAGAGATTTGTCCTGTTGCCTGAAGTCAACTAAATTATATTTCTTCACGATTCCTAAAGGAAGAAAATCTAGTGGAACAACTTCTCAGATTATAACTTCATTTCTGTGAGACATCCTAGGGGAGACATTCCTTGAGGTGTCTGAATTACGCTGTCCAAGGTGCTCGACATACTCCACACTGCCGATGTGCCCCCAAATCTCACACCTTGTCAAGCACCAGTGATGCCCAGAGAGATGTGAATTAACCCATCGTAACTCAGAAGTGCCATTGGCAGGACTCTGGCTACACCTGCCTGCAAGCAGATGTGAAGGGAGGGGTGAAAGCATGCAGCAAACTCTTTGCAAATGCTACAAGAACTATTTTTTCATTCAACATTAACTCTCCCAAATCATATGTAAAGCCCAGACTCATCTTTAACTTGAAATTTGTTGTCCTTTGGAGAAATCTGTATCACTTAAGAAACATCAGTTCTACAAAACAAATCACCTTCCATTTAGCATTTTTGCCATCTCACTTTAGCATGATTCCCAGTCATGAAACAGACACCAGCCTTGTGATAGTTAGAATGTTCAAAAATATTTTGAAAAATTAAGAAAACCTAAAAAGTCTGCTTTTAATGAGCCTGGACATCAAAGAGAAACACACAGATATGTTTAGGGATACATGCAGTGGAATCTGTTTTCTGAGAGACTGCCGTAAGGATCAAGTGCCATCACTTCTGTTGAGCTAAGTCTCTAATTTAGGCTGCTACTTTTGGGATTGCATCCCTCCAGAAATTCTGTATCACAGAATTTTAAAGTAAAGGCTTATACACAGACTGTTTTAAAGCAGTAATAGTGGATCAATCTAGGACTTTATTTCAGCGTTTCAAAAACATACACACTGGCAGTGCCTAAATGGCACAGCAGAATGCAGAGCTGGCAGTAGAGCAGATGCTGCTACTTCTTACCCTTCAGCTATGCTTCTTTAAATTTTATTAGAACAAAATAAGCTCAGCTAAAAATACATGTTAATATGTCTGCATTAGTTAACAGCCTGGTAGGAATTCTAATTATTATTGAGTTTATCATGGAGTATTACAGCATGGCCTTTCTTTAAATTTCTAGAGACCACTTAAGCTGCAGATTGTTAGCTGTATAAATATTTGTTGATATTTAAGATGCATAATTCATTTGTTTCCCCCAAAAAAGCTGTGTAGCCTTTTTTGAAATGCTGTTCAAATGATGCTATTTTATTGAAAATTATGCCACTTAGCCAGTTAGGGTTCTTGCAAGAGATGAAAAACTGTGAATTTGGGTAGATGGAGGTAGGTGAATAGGGTAGAAAAACAGGATACGTGAAGAGTTGTGAATTTGGAGAAAATTCTGATAATCCTTTTTAAAATTATTCCTGGATATTCACTTAAGTATTGTGACTTTATATTTTTAACCCAACTTATTGTAAAAGACAAGACACAGGATTTTTAATTGATTAAACAAGGTAAAAGAATCAGTTCTAATGATTGTTCATCCAGAGTCTTTTCCTCACAAGACACAGTGGAAGTCTTTATATTTTCACCTTTTCCTGTGAAGGAGCTGTAGGAATTCAGTGAGCTATTTTTGATCAGGATTAGATCAGGAACAAATAAATCATCCAAATTTCCATCTAATTCAAAACGCAGGCACTCTTTTTGGCTTGTGTAGTTCAACACATTTCTCGGAAAAAAATATGGCCATTAGCTACTGTTGCCTTATACATAATATTTCAATTAAAAGTCATAAACAAATTAATATAACTGCAAATCACTCTTAGCATCTCTTTTATCAAAAGCTTGAAGAGTTTTCCTTTTTCTCTCAGCCTGGATTTATCACTCTGTACCCAGTTAATAAAGATTAATTCAAAATACCATGAATATGTTGATTTCAATTTTATTCGAGCCCTATCACCCCTTTCACTAGCGCTGCTACCTTGTTCTCCTAACCACTGCATTTGTTGCTCAGTTGCAATCTTCACTTAGATTAGAGTCATTGTGCCCATGCCAATATCAGCTGTTTTTTTCCTGGGGCTCTCTGTGGGTTAGTTTTCTCTCTTGTAGCTGGAAATGTGTAAGACAAAGCCTGTGGAGAGAAAAAAAAAAAAATAACCCCTCTCCAAAACCCCCTCAAAGCTCCCCAGGATTTGATCATGTACCGCAGCCTGTATTGTATTTCAATATACTGTTTTGATATAAATGCCACCTGCCAGGAATCTGGGTCTTTAATGTAGAAATAATAGTCTAGCTCTGACTGCTTTGCTTATTTGATATATTATCATGTGTTCACTCACTCTCTGATCACTGACCTCAGTGTCCCTTTCCATCTCAAAAATTATATTTTCATGTCTTTTCCATTTTGTCTGGAAAAATATCAAATCATGACCTTTTAAAAATGTATTTTAGCATATGTGTCCTCTGCAAACAGAAACTTCGCTAAAGAACCCAAACTCAAAAGTAACAACACTCCTCCAAACTGAGTAGAATTCTTGCCTATTAGCTCTTGGAGACTACTGGGCTTTCTTCTCTTTTGAGTGAAGTTTCATTAACAATTCCTTGCTCCATATTAGTAAAATATGGACCTGATGACTTGTTCTTTTTATGATAGATTGGAAAATTCACCAAAGACAAAAATGGAATGTGACATAAGTACAGATGAATTACCAAAGGGAGAAGGAGAAGAAAAAATATCACTAAATATTCCTCTAATGAAAGTTGTCACTTCCTAATGAAAGGAGTTGAAGGAATTCCTCATTAAAAACTGTTTCCTCTACGAATGCACATGTGAACTATTATTTAGAGCTAAAGTTTCTTCTCTGAATCCCACTTTTTATACTCCATGTTTCATTGCATTTTGTTCAGACTCCTTACTATGATTCACCGTCACTGAGTTTTTAGCTCTCTTTACTATGCTCTTCACTTTTAATTCCCCCTCTCTGAAATACTCACTTGACCAATTCTTAGCCAGTATTTTTGTCACGTTTCTGAGCTCTTTCTTTTTTCCTCCTTAACTTTTTCTTGTTTGTTTTTTTCTTTTCCTTCTAGTCATCTGCAAAGTTCAATTTTTTTCTCTACTTGGTAATTGAATTCACCAGAATATTTACAGTAGATGTATGAAATTTATAAAGATATTGGTCTAGAGCAGCTTACCACATTTTGACCCAAATGATAAAATAATATTACAAAAAAGGAGTGATAGAAGTGAAGACTACTTTTTGTAGCTTTGAATATCTATAATTTATGTGAGTTTCAATGAAACAAAGGAATTTGTTCTTCCCTAAATAATTTCAGGTGCATTTTTAGTAAAATACTGTGTGCTGGTTTATTACTATGTGGACACGATCACCTAATTATAAAGTCAAATGAAAGTTTACAACTTGGGAATCAAGTCTTCCTTAGACAGCTCCCAATGAACAGAAATTCTACATACATATTTATGGTAAATTTTTTCACTGAGTGCTTAATTCCCTTTTGTTCTATGACAACCTGGATATAAAATCAACAGAGATGTTACATTGCACTTTCTTGCCTCTTGGCATTTTTCAGGAAAAGCAATGTAAAATTTGAGTTGACCTTGCTTTAATACAGTACTAAAGCATATGCTTGTCAAAGAAGTATGACATGGTACTAATAGTCTCTTTCTCTTAAATTGCAGCCTATGTAGTATTTTTGCCCTTATGCAGAACAATTGTGTACTGTTTTGTGTAATGTATAGAAAAACAAGAATTTAAGAAACTTAAATATTTTCCATATGTTCATATACACATAAATGTATAAAATTCCCAGTGAGAGCCTCTGATCTGCCTTCGATAAAGGTCAGCTGAACAATTTTAGCTTTATTTTTCTAACACACAAGCAATTTTAAAGGGCAGCAAGATAACAGGGCTTCATGCATTCTGTTCTCAATAGATTCTGTTTCCCCTGGTATAGCAGCGGGCTGAGTATGGTAGTGCCACTTTCAAAACTCAGGCTAGACCCTCTTCACATTACATCATGCCACGTGGGCACAGCCTCTCAGGCAGCTCTAGTCTGTGGGTATTTGCATTGCATTCCTCAGTTCAGTGAGCCTCACACACTGTGAAGGCCCCAGAGGCAGCCCAACAGGAATACAGGACTTCTGGGTATTAGCATAGCAAAGGTAGCTGCAGTTACCAAGCCCATGGTGAGGTAAAAGCAATCATTTTACTTGACAGTCTCACAAAAATTCTTTCATGCATGTCTATAAACTGCAGAGCTCAAACCATTAAGACAAATGTAATTTGAGACAGCTGATGCAGTTGTTGGGCTGTCAATATCAGGCACATAACCACCTTGCTCTAGGTGGAGGTGTGACCAGCCCTAAGAAGCTCATAAAAAGAAAAGGTATTTTAACTGTTGGTCAGAACTCAAAGTCTCTTGAAAATCCATATTAGTGCCTAAGTCATTAAGACTTATACCTTGTCCTTTCTTTATGAAATGGATTCCTAATAGGATTAATGGAAATATAAGCATTGGAGTCTAGGAGAAATTAACACACTGAGAGGAGAATGATGCTTCCCATCTAGCCTGGAAACAAGAGCACAAGTAAAGCCCATGCAGTCATAGAGATATATACTCGTACATTTTCATAAGAGAGCAGAATGAATCCTCAACTAGCAGAGACTGAGATGTGGCTTTGCACACTGTTCCTCAGCCAGGAATTATTTCCACAGAATAGTGATTTTTCCTGTAGGTAGCAGATGGACCTTGCAATTGAGATCTCTTTCCTGCTCCTCCACCACCCCCTTTATAGCTTGTTAAGACTAATGAAAGTTTCTACTCTTAGAAATCCAGCCTTAATATATTTTATTTATGTATGGCATGTTTACATATAGGACCTTTTTCTTAAAGTGTGGCTGCTATTGGAAAGCAAATTTTTTATAAACAAGGAAAGGAAAGAACAACAGCACAGATTATGCCATCCAGCACACCAGTGATGTCCCTGCTAAAGTGCTGGGTAGACCTGTAATCTCACACTGAATATTGCAGAAACTGAGATTTAGGAAAGATAATCAACATGGAAAAATTCAACAAAATAAGTAGAATTTCCACAGTAGAAAAAATACCTCTGAGCAGTAAAACCAAACAAAACTAATAGCCATTTGAATGTTTAATGGGAGACCAGATCAATCAAATTGGACATCCAAGTGAAAACTTGTTTGTGAGATAAGCAGATTCTGTTATCGAGAGGTTAGAGACAAGAATTGAGCTGCATTTATTGCCTACAAGAATATCCAGAAATGACACCCAGAGCAGAAGATAGATTTTGTGAGAAAACAAAATTATAACATTTTTTTAGGCTTTAAACACTAAAATATGATTCTGTAGAGTAGTTTAAACTGGAAGAGATCTCTGGACCCAATTTTGTCCAATCTGCTCCTCAAAGCAGGGCCAGTGTAAGCCAGATTTCTTGGAATCTTTTCCAGTTGGATTTTTAATTAAGAGATGGAGATTGCACAACCTTTTTGTGCCATCTTATCCAATGTTTTACTACCTTTCAAATGACTGTTTCTCGTAATGCATAATCAGAATTTCCCACCCTGCAGCTCAGCCTTTGCCATTTTTTGTTCTGTATTTCTGTGTCTGTTTTCATCCACCTTATACTCTCTGACTAGACAGTTATAAACAACATTAAGGTCTCTCTTCACTTTTCTGTTCTCTAGATTGAGGAAGTCCATTTCTTACAGTCTCTCACAACCAGATCCCAGCCTGTGTTATTGTATGGGATTCTCCCATCTCAGTTCCAGTTTCTTTGCGGTGAAGTTCCTTTGAATCCCTATCTCCAGCTTTTTGAGTCTCCTCTTAATGGCAGACCCAATCCTGGGCTTATTGAGTGTTCCCCACACCAATTTGGCTTCACCCAAAACCCTGCTGAGGTGCACTCTGTACACTGCCCAGACCATTAGCACCGACTTTAAGCTCAGTTGTCTTCAGGAGTGATTCTTGGAAACACCACTGCCAATCAGTAGTCTTTTGGACTCCAGTCTGTTGATTGACCCTACAACACTCATTATTGTGTGAGGTTTACATATCCTTCTGTTGCATCTGGTGCTGGCCAGTTCTAGAGAAGTCTCTGAACACGAGAGCATTAACCAGTGACCCCATATGACCTTCTAAGAAATACTTCTCTGTGGGTCTTTAGTTTTAGTGAGCTATTCAATAGACTTTGATCTTCAGAAATAAATGTTTCCCAGTCACAGAATGTGCAGAGCTATCATAATAAGTCAAATAAAACGCTAAGGTAAAAAGTATTCCGATCTGCTTTGTTTATTTCAAGCTACAGTTAGTGTTTAGATTTGGTTTCTTCTTGCAGAATTCTGTGAAACCTATTTTCACCAGGAAAATTCAATTTCTGAGAGCCTTTTTTTCTTTTCTTTTTATTCAAAATACTACAACCAGTCCCTGTCACAATTAAGTTAGTGTGATTTGCTGCTGTGTCTCTGCTTGCTATTGTACTGCTGTGCAGTTAGCTCTTGACAAATCAAAGACCAGGGTATGAGTATTGCAAATCAGATTTGGAAAGTGTTTACTTCAGGGAAATTTGTACTGTTACTATAGTATATTACATTCTAAGCAATATGATTCGCCCACTGCTCTCAACGTGACAAAAAAATGAAACCAAGGGAAATATTTTGATATGCTACCAGAAAAATACAAACCTTCTTAAGAAAAATTAATGGACTTCCTTGGTTAATGTAAGGCATAAAAAGACCGGCTGGCCATCTTGTTCCTCTGTCTAGTAGTATAACAGCAGCAAGTGGAACATTAGCTCAAGTGTTCTAATGTAATGATGGAACAGGTATTTCTTCCTATAGTATCTGCTGCACAATCATGTCAGGTGGGATTTTTGGTATTTGGGGGTTGGTAGTGAGGGTTTTTTGATTTTTTTTTTTTCCCAAGTGAGCAGATTGCTAGTATTGAAGTGAGTTCAAATTTGCTCGGCATTATTGGCATGAATTATTTTCTTGCTGTAAAAGTTTTGCTTCAGTTTCTTTTAGTAATATTTGTTGTTGTTTTTTATTAGCATGCCGAGGATAGTGGGAGTAGAGATTATAAAAAGTCTTAGCTGGGGTGTCAAATAAGGAAGATCCTACATTGAGAACAGCTTTTCCAAGCTGCAGGCCAGATGGTAGCTTTGGGACTCAGAAGCTGAGAGAAGTAGCTGGAGTTGTGTCAAGAGAAATAGTTAAAAAAAATAGGAGAAAAACGAAGCAAGAGAGATTGTCAAGTCGAATCAGCCCAAGTAACTATTTGTGCTACCTTTTTCATGTCTGAATGAATAGATGCATTACTCACGTAATAACCTAGCAAACAAATCTAAAGAAAGGATGAAGAACAAGACAAAAATACAGAATATTTGTATAACCCTATACAAGTATAATTCTTTCTATTCAGTTGTGGGTTATTGTCAACCCATGATGTCATAACACAACTTTTGAAATTTCCGTCAGGTTTGAATTAGACATTGAAACTACTGCCTGTCCAAACCTATGGGTTAGGAACTACATGGATACCAAAATGCCAAGGCAGCACTATGCATTGAAAAGCCCTTGTCTTCTACCTGAGGACCTGGAAACCTCATACCCTGATGTGACTGCACCAGTCTAATCTGCACTGTACTGCCCCCACTCTGGAACCAAGGCAAGTCTGGTGCAGTTCTACCTTCGTATTTCAGAGTGATCTTAAAACTTACTGAAGGATAATAAAGTGCCAAAATGAAAATACCTTCCAGATTATGGAAGTTTTCTCCTTTTCTCAGAACTGAAATTTTCAACTCCACCCATAAAAGTTAACCAGGGCTCCTCAGAATAAAGTTTCTTGCCCAGATGTGCAACTTCAATAGTAGAGTGATAGGTTTGCTATCTTCAGCAGCCGCTAAGAGGAGTCAAAACATGACTGCTGTTATTGTGCTATGCTATCACAGAGGAAAAAGATTTATTGATCCCCTCATTTTTTACAGAAAGTGGCACAAAATACTCATATATATATATATATATATATAGATAGATAAATATATATACACGCACACATGAGAATTTTACATTCCAAGCCAGATCGATCCGATTCAGGTGTAGAGCAAACACTTTTAGTAGCAAGCACTGAAAGCAAGAGGTAGCTGAATGCCATTCAAAGAGGAATATTTTGTTGCTGCCATGAATTGATCTCAAAACTAGTGACAACTATTTTTCATTCTTATAACATGTTCTTGCTGGAGGAGACATTCCAGAATAACAAGTTCTACAACAATTTATGGATTGAGCAAGAAGTGGAGTCTATGGGGCTTATTGAAGTTACCTGTAGCTCTTAGCTAATTGTTTAACACTGAGCTTCTGGCTATGTTTGTGAGATAAAACAGCTTTAGATAGCAAGTTTTATATATATGACTTGTTTTGGATAACAAGAGAGGATAGTTTACAGATTAAAGGAGCTAGATTATTTTCGTACATAGATGTGTCAAACCTTTCGTATTTAGGCAATATGTTTCCTACATATAAAACTAGAACGGGAAATTCCCTTATTAACAGAAGATTGAGCATGAATAGCTGGAAGAGAGCCACAGAATGGATTTTATAAGCAGGATTTTAAAAAACTTTTGAGAGAGCCTAACTGCTTCTGTTCTCAAAAGACAGGAACTGGTGCCTTTTGGAACATTTGGAAAACAAACTGTTAGGCTTGGAAGGCAGAAAGGGGAAGAATTTCACAGCTGAAGAATGCAAAACCATGCCTATCTTTTCTGAAACGTACTGCGGGCTGAGAAGTTCCCTGTATACACTGACAAGGTGTGTTTAAAGAAAGAACTACCATTCTTGAATACTGGATTTATAATTCACTGGAGAGGTTGTGAAAGCCTTTACAGAGCATACCGGTATATTTGCTACCTAATAACGTCAACATGCAATTAATGCCTTTTGAGGAGATACAATTAAAATTCTCCATCAATTTATTTTATAATGGAGCTTAAGAGGTGGTTTCATCATGGTCTACAAGCACTTAAATGAGGAAAGCCATCTGATGTTAATGACTTTTTAATTTACTGGAAAGTCATAATGAGATTCAGTGGGTAGAAGCTGATGCTAGATAAACCCAGGCTAGAACCAAGGTACATACACTAAATAAAGCTAATTATGCATTGGGAAAGCCTTCTTGGACGCCTGATGGGTTCCTCACCACCTGAAGCCCAAAAGTTGAGTCTGGATATGCTTTACTGGAGTTTGTGATAGTTCAAGCAGAAGCCATAATCTTGATACAGGAACTAGTGTGTGAAGGTCCAGAAATCAGACAGGTATTTTACTGTTCTCTTCTGACCTTAAATCCACAAAGACTATGCAGATGTTGAATAACTTTTTTTTATGTTATTCAGAAACTCCACAGATGTTTGCACATAATGGGATTGAAACAACAGTTTTGTGTAAGTACACCAGTGTCAGACAAAATGTACCAGACAAAATATACCAGACAAAAGAGGGGACACGTTTCTACCCTCCTGATCTTGCTTTCCAAAGTAGGTTTCATAATGGTTATCTGGAACACTAGAATGAAGTCTGTTCTTCTTGCAATGACTCTCCAAACTATAACAGAGATATATGGATCTTCACAACATAGAGGATGAATGGTGGCAATAATCAACATTTATTTTCCACCCTCAATTAGTTTATTACTGGGTTTAATCCTGGACACTGGTGCAATATCTTAGATTGCCATGTTTCCTTTTTCCAACTGAGACAAAAAATGTTGTGATTGGAAGCTCTAGATTTCACACAGGAAGTAGTGATTGAGGTCCTTGTTACAAAGTCAGGATAGGTAACTAGGTTTCTTCCCTTTTTTTTTTTTCTTATCTAGTCAAATTTTAAAAAATGAGAATTAAAACTCTCATGAGGTTAGTGTTGGAAATGCTGGAGAAATATAGAGTCTCAAACTAAAGACTGAATCAGGGGCATCAGAAATCAGAAAATTTCCTTGCTTTTTATTTGCAGTGTTTCGGTGAAAGAATAAAAGAGATGTTTGGTCTTTTCTTCCTATGGGAATATTCATCAGAATCCAATCTTACCTTTCTGTTTAAAGATGCAGTACAACTTTTTTTTTTTAATTTTAGTTCAATTGACACATTAAAATTCTACCCATTTAATTTGCTCACTCCTGATTTCTCTCGGAAAGTAGAGAGAGTTTAGATACTTGTCAGCACATAATAAAAGAGCAATCTTTAGGCTCATTCTGTTGATAAAGGAACTGATACATCTAACTCAGCTTTTACACATGCTATATAAAATTTTAAAGGACTTAGGCTTTCCTAACAATTGAATGCTAATTAAGGGTATTGATTCCACTTAATGAGTTGCAAACACTTTTAAAAAGGCCAGACCTGAAGTGGGTTATGTGGAAATGTATAGAACTTTCAATATTTTTATTTCATTGCTATTTAAGTGTGCACCTGAAGAACGTCTGATGAAATGTTAGAGAGCAATGAATAACACTAATGTTTTCCAGCTACATAAATGAGTTGGATTAGAGCCGACAAGTGTTCTCTGTTGTTTGGCCACCATTTCCCATTGTATATCCTCAGCTTTTCAATTTATGTTGAAAGGGGTTGAGATGGAGAACCTGGGCACATTTAGCAGTTCCCCTTCTCCAGCAGTGGCTGCAAGCAGACTGCAGGAGAAAAGGATGAACTGAACATGCAAATTTGATGCTTACACCTTAGACTCTCTCATCCTCTAACCATCTTCAGGTGAGGGGATTTCCTGAATCTCTGTAGTTTAGTTTCTATCTAGTAAATCACAAAAGATGTTTTCCCAAAAGCTTCTTCAAGGACCATTTTTCTTATTTCTTGAAGGCATGTATAGAAGAAGCAGTCTTTTCTTGTCTTACGTAGGTTTGGATGTAAAACAGCATTTCTTGAAAATAAATGTAATTGTGAGCAGTCTAAATGCAAAACAACAGTATACACAAGGAGAAAAAAGAACTCACGTGTGTTTAAGAGGGCTGGACCACCATAGTCATGAAAAACAGGAAGAGGAAAATCTCCTCACTGAGAGTTAAAGATGCGAAAGTACTTACTGA
Source organism: Oreocharis arfaki (assembly GCA_013398015.1). Taxonomy (NCBI): domain Eukaryota; kingdom Metazoa; phylum Chordata; class Aves; order Passeriformes; family Paramythiidae; genus Oreocharis; species Oreocharis arfaki. The sequence goes on from VZRR01012134.1 coordinate 11,423, forward strand.
AAATATATATTAGGCATCTTGACATATATCTCCCACTTAAAAGTATACATTTTTCTGGCCCATTATGAGACGTCTCAAAACTGTCAAAGATCAAGTCCCTTAAGTGTCTATTCATGGGAGTCATTATTAAATATGACAAGAAAAATGAATTTCATTTATTTAGCTATATATTTTTATCAAGCACTCAGTTGCAGTGAACTCTAGCTCCTTGCTTTTCTTAAATACTATGAGAAAGACCAACTTCAGTGACACATTCCTGTATATTCATCATGGCAGCTGATGCTGGGAAATGCCTCATGCTCATTCTCGAAGAGTTTGGACGTGCAGAGGTAGGATTTTCGTACCTGATTTTAAACATCTACTATCTGAACATCTACTAGTTCACCAGACTCTAGTTAGAATCAAAGATGAGAAACAATGGGTTTTAGGGTGAAAAACATGTCATCTTAAAGAAGAGGCCTAAAAGAGACAGATGTCTCGTACTGTAGCAGCGCTGTTCACTCTTCCTGACTGGAAAGGGAGCCTAGGGTGACTGGCTCAGATGCAGATGTCTAACTTAGGTGTGATGAATCTCTCTCTAGGGTTTCTCCTGTCCCTCCTCATTAACTGTAGAAATAATCCTTCTTCAGACTGAAAACTTTGGAAATAAGTCTTGTAGGAAGCCAAATATCTGTATGGCTTAAAATTATTGTAAAACTTTCGCCATTTCAAGCATTTGTGAGCAGTGATTAAAGAACTGTTGGGCTTGAAGCCACACTGCTGTATACTTTTGCACTGTTGCCCTACTCATGTATCCTGAGCTCTTTCTTACGCCTTGAATATAATCTCATTCTGTAGTAACACTCTTTTCTTCTCTTCTTGTTTTCAATGTTTGGGCTGTTAAAAAACAAAAATATGTCCAGAGACAGATATAAAATTCCTGAGCTTTTCTCAAATCACTTCAGTTCAGTTTGTACTGTGTATGCATCCTTTTCCTTCTACTGATATTTTCAAACAATTAAAGTCTTCATGTTGCCATTTCTTCCAAGTTAAAATTTGGCCTCTTGGACTAATTTTGATATAAATATAAACCACAGATCTATCTAAAAAAGTATAATACAGAAAGTAGCAACAAAAATATTATTGCAAACTGTAGGACTTTGAATTTCATTTTGTAAGCATGTAGCACATAAGATAAGAAGCTTGCTTTCCTTCTCTTTGCAGCATGACTGACAGATTTCTAACTATTGTAAACCAGAAACTAGATGCCACTAAATACATTTTATGAATTAATAAATGAATCATTACAGTGACCAGATACATCAACACATGCAGTTTGTCAGTCTCTATCTTTCCGTAAAATCTATACATCATTCACAAAAATATCTGAGCTGCTGACAAGGAGCTCAAGAATTTCTGTTTAAAGCACAGATGAATCCTGGAAAGCAATACGTGATTCTTCACATTACTAGATAACAGCATTTGAGCTGTCTTAACAGAGCTGGCTTTGGGAGCATTTTACCGTGTTCTATGAAACTCCAATGAGAAAATCTATTTTCACGTAAAGAAACAGCAGCACAGTGAAGGGGTTTCACAGAGTACAAGTGTGTTGCTCTTCACCCTCCCAAAGATCACACTTCTTTGGATATCCGTGTGGATGTGTGAACGCAAGTAAGTGCTTGTTCTGTAGAGTTGTCCAGACCCCTTTTTTTCCTATAGCTTTCATCAGAACTTACCTTCCATGTAGTCTTAACTCAAGGAGCATCATCCTTAACCTTGTTTTTGATCAGACATAGAGGTGTCTAAATGAGGACTACCTAGACAAGTAGGGGGAGTGTGGCTTGACATTTCAGTGTTGGGGGGCTGAAAAAGCTGATGCAGTGATGGTTCAAGTGCTGAGTGCGGCTGAACACAGCTATCCTGCTGTTAAAGTGGTATTTTGCAAAATAATTGTAAGAACTTGATAGGAATGGATGCTACTCTGAAAAATCAGTGAAAATGCTAGCAAGAGACCAATTTTATGCTATCTTCATGTTTGAAGTAGGTGTTTCTTTGCAAGAGAATTGACTGACAATTAGTCATAAAAAGATACTCTTTGGGGGACAGTCAGAAAAGCTAGCAAAAGTTAGTCTTCTAATCTGGATCACTCTCTGGAGGATCCCTTCCCTGAACTGACTATAATGGAAGCCTGGGGAAATTAGTGCTAAGTTGTCCACAACTTAAGTTAGTCTTTGTGAATATCCCTCTGCGAGATATATCAAAGTAATATGTGTAAATGCCTATTATAGTCTTTAAACTGACTGCTCCTTCACATCACACTTAAAGCAGTACACAGGCAAAATGGATGTAAATATAAATTAGTTTTGAAGTACATAGAGTTCCAACATTCCCTTTGCCAGCCACAAAATCTGAAGAGGAATCAAAGTGTGGGGGACCTGCGTCCCTGAGGTAACTTGAATGACAATAGACAGTTGTGTGGAAGAAGGGAATTCAAGGCCAGATTTTCATTTCATCACATAACATCTTTGATGCTGTGCTCCTAGTCTGTCTTCCTTTTATCCATCTCCTGTGTGTGTGATCTAACAGCAAAACTGATTGGGCAAATTAAGAGCCTGAGAAGGTGCAGTAGAATCCTATATGTGCATACATATATACAAACACTCGTTTTTGAACAACGGAGTGTTCTGACATTCCAGAGGCATTGCAAGGTACGTCCAGGCCTTTTACAGGGCGTTATGTGATATGATGCAAGATCTCTGAGATGTGCCTTTTAGGAATTGACATGCTCTTTGGAATCTGAAGGTGAGATGCATCACCCTATTATGTAAGTGGCAGAGGTCACTTGTGTATCTGGCAGAGGCCAGTATTCCGTGGCAACTAAGCTGCATCAACTGAACTGCGTTTTAGACTCCCTGAAGTCACACGTTGTCGATGTCCTTATTTAAGAAAAATCTCCGCAGAATTTACATTCCCTGGCTCTAAGTTGACTTTCACTCAAAATCATGTTTCCAAGCAGCCACTTATCATAGCAAACCATAAATCATATAGAATCACAGAATAGTTTGGGTTGAAAGGGGCCTTGAAGGTCATCTAGTTCCAGCCACCCCCACTGTCTTTCTTTTAGCAATGGTACCACGATGCAGTCATATCCATCCTTCCTCCCAGTCCTGCTCTATCTTCTGTTCTTGTCCACGTGTCAAAACAAGACATCTTCAGTACTGCACTGTAAATCCTGAGAATTCAGAGCAAAATAATCAATAAACACATTCCATAAAACAAGTCTTTCAGTTTCTTATAGCTGTATTGCTGCAACTACTGAAATTGATGGCAAAGCAGGATTTTATTGCTTAGTTATGACTCAAAAATCACTTTTGCCCCATCAGATTCCAGTTGCCTACATTAGTTTTTACTTTAGGCTGTTGGTACAAATCTCCACTTTCTCTGAAGGTCAGAGGCACTATTTTAGGAGGGTGCATTGGTATACTTTTGTGAGTGATTGTCATGGATAATGGAAAATGGCAACTGGTTTTGTTCTCAGTGGGACGTGTCTGTAAGTAATTATTAAGAAAGACTAGAACTTTGTATGGCTGATTGTCTCTTCTTTTAAAACTATAAATAAAAACTGAGAGCAATTAGGGCTAAAGGACAATCTGGATGTAATTTGTGTTCAATGCCTAACACAGCAGGGCTCTAATTCAAATGGTGTTATATGCCATGATATGATATTTCCACAGTTCTGTGATTCCCAGATTTGAGCCTGAAAAAGCTTAAACGCTATAAAAAGTTATTTCTAACAAAGTGGATTTCTGGTAACGTTTGAATTGCATGATTCTATTCTTTTGCAATATGTGGCACAGGTTCCCACATGCAAGGCTTTTCCAAAGCTCTGGCACACACGTTTTTGACACATCTTCATCCCAAGTAAAATCCTATCTACAGGATCCTGTCTTATGACTGGCCCAGCTATAAAATTTATCATAAATCCAAGGTCTAAGGGACAAAAGTAATGTATTCAGAAGTTAATTCTTTTGGAAAATAGCTTTTAGAATGGCAAGAAAAGTAAAATATAAAGAGGTAGAACACCCTCCAGCAATGGTGGAAACACTAACAATGATTATTTATCACAAATAAAAGACATGCAAAATGACATGGCAAAGCACAATAGCCCCTAGTTGTGCAGGGACTGGGTTACCCAATTATGCAATTCATACTGGAAACAAATCGTATCTTAAAATGCTCATGACATGTTAAATACTCAATTCTGAACTGCAAAATGCCTAATGTTTTTAACTAGAAATGCAGCTGTGTCAAGCAGATACAGCATATAGTACTTACACTTCCTAGTAGTACAACCAGGAGAAAAAAACCTGTAAAAAATAAGTTTGTCTGTATGAAAATTAAACCAGCTGATAACTTGAGTACATGTGTGGCCTGCAATTTATCTTCAATTTAAAAGGTAAAATATAAACAAAACCAAAACAACCTAAAACCTTTCAGACATTCTTGCATGTTTAACTGCTCTGCAATCACTTTTTTTATTCACTCAGCATTCAGATTACTTAATACTCTTCATAGCTTGTTTAGGTAATTTTTATATGAACATATAAAGCAAACAATAACATTTCAAGGTTTGTTGATCTGTTATTTTGGTCCAGTAGTGAAACTGTGCATTTAGATCTTTCTTCAAACTCTCACTTTCTCACCAGAAAGGCAAAACACTTTCAATAAGTCATTTGGGATTGCCAAAACGTGTGTTTGTTGTAACCAATTTCTGCAAACACAGAAGCAGGTCAATTATCTCATCTGCCTCAGAAAGCTTCAGGTGTTCTAACATACAGGATAAGGTATATCCCTAATGTCCCATTTCTTCCCATCAGGCCTGTCTCCAGTGTTTGCCCTGACTCCTGTTCCTCAGTGTCACCATGTATGTACTCCATGCTGCTGTGCTACAGTCTAGGATGACAGTCCATTAACAACAACATGGAGCAGCTGCAGCCATCATCATAAGAAAAAAACAAAAAAAAAAAACAAACAATCTAAGCATTACTCTACTTAGGACTTATCTGGATGAGCAGCACAGATGTCATATTAGACATATCATTCTGCTTATCCAGTGAAGGGCAAGACTGCTGCTGAAGGATCTGGAGCACAAGTCTTAGGAAGAGTGGCTGAGGGAGGTGGGAGTGTTCAGCCTGGAGAAAAGGAGGCTCAGGAACCCTCCCACTCTCTACAAGTACTTGAAAGTAGGTTGCAGTGAGGTGGGAGTTGATCTCCCAAGTAACAAGAAATAAGAGAGGAGGAATTGGCCCCAGGTCATGCCAGGGAAGGTTTAGGTTGGATATCAAGAAAATTTCTTCCACAGAAGGGTTTATATATCCTTGTCCAGATTTCTGCTTTCTTCAGATCTGTTAACTGAGTACTCTGACAGCTGCAGTGCCTCTCCAATTTTATTCCGGAAACGGATAGAGGAAAAAAACACACACACTTCTCTTCCTAACTACTGACTGGATGGTGAATCTGCTCAGATCTGCCAATGGTGATGATCTGAGGCAGGGCTAGTATGCTGTCTCTAATTTATTTTGGCCATCTGCTTTTCCTCCTTCTAATTGGTGCACGTTAAGAGAGAAAATATTCTTAAAGAGCATTTAAGATGAGGATGCTCCTGGACTCACTAACAGCAGATTGAAATGTAATATTTGTTTTTCGTTGGGCAGATCGGTCTGTATCTCAGCAACCATTTCATATCTGGCAAGACTATTCCTTTTACACAAAGTGGTTGCATGTACTAAGGTTGTTATTGGTATGAAGGATGCATTAGTAAAAGTGAGAAAAGATCTTTTTTAGCAGGTTCTCCACATTTCTAAAATATTTATGTTGTAGCCTGCATATACTGCAGTTTCTTTGTAAACATTGAGTTTTATGTGTCTTTCTAATGCTCAGGAGATGAAAAGTGTATTCAAATAGGAGGCCTGAACAGGGATTTGTACTCTATGATCCTTCACTTTGAAACAACAGCCTTAAGGCTTGTCCATTGACTTCTCTCATCATTTCAGGGGACACCTTGGGAAAGGTGTCTGAAGTCTAATCTGCAGTACTTTTCTGACCCTAGCACCATGGGTTTGTTCAGGGGGAGTTAATTTTATTAAAGCCTGAACTCTCATCTGAGAAAATTTCACAACCGTGAAGAAGTCTGCCTTCTGAGCCACTGCCACTTTGAAGATTGCAGGAGTGGGAAACAGCTAAACATTGTCAAAATAAAAATAGACAATGTAATTCTTGTTTCCCCTGCACCTTCTGAGTGGGATTCATTTTTTCTAAGTTAACCAGCTGGCAGCGCAGGCTGAACTGACCGCCTAAACAACCTGTGTGAAGAGAGGAACATCCACACAAATGACTTCATTTGCTCTCAGACGTGCTTCTCTTTCTCCACCAGCTTCAGACAGGAGTCTAATAACTACCTTAGACTAAGCTTTAAGGAGGTAAAGCAAAGTAACACAAATTACACTTTCAAACAATTTTTTTTTCCAGTGAGACTGACATTGGATTTTCAAGCAGCACCAGAAAAATTGCTTCATTCAAGGAGATAAACACAATTTAGTTTTTATTAATTTTGCATCATGAATATGCTTTTTTATGATATAGATTAATAAACCTTTTTTGATGAAGTAGAACCTACCCACCTGTCAGTATTTTGCTGTATTTTTTTCAAATGTCATTTTTCCCAATAATAGTCTTAGTTAAAATGCCTTGTAATAATAGCTACAGTCTCCTAGTAGATATGATATGGAATTTCAGTAGCATACGGTATTTCTCACTGACACCATACTTGCATTTCTTATTTACAATATTCCTCAAAGAATTATGGTTTGTTTTGTCTTTATCATTTTACAGGACGCTGGTAATAGTATACGAATTCTGTTGGAGATAGAGTATCGTACAAATATTGGATGAAATATTCACCTAGCAAACAGCCTTGCTGGTAAGTCCTAGTATTCTTTCTTCTCTTTTGCCACATTTCAGGTCCAACAATGTGAAGGAAGGTTTATATCCTGTTCAATGTCATGTTTACAAAAAAAAACCAAACAAAAAAGAAAAAAGAAAATTAAATAAATATGTTTTAAATATTTGCAGTTCCCTTCCACAATTAGCTTCAGTATTACTATATCCTATTTCCTCACTTCCTTAGAGAAACATTTTCAGTTTCCACTTTTTGCCATCTTGTATCATGAGGCTTTGCAGGCTGTTTTATCTACAGGTACTCCCTCATCAGAAATGTCCAAAGTTCAGTTTCACAGGCTAATGCAAGAGTCATAAAACTTCTTGCTATTTTTTAAATCCTTTTGTTCATTGTTAGGCTTTTTATTTTTTCATTTTTGGATTGATCTTGTTTTATTCACTGTAGATATTGTGCTTTTGGTTTGGTTTTGATGCTAAAGAGTGTTTCTGGGGCTATAAACATCAGTGCAGTTTTTATTTGTAGTTGATTAATATATGTCAGATACTGAAGGTATTTGAATAGAGAGTATCTAGAAAATCACACATTTAAAAGATTAGTTATAAGGTCACTAGCCAAAACCACCCAAGCTATAGTTCTATTGGTACCTCTGGTTTATTGTATGATATTGAGTGGGTAATTTCTGTAGAGCAGGAACTATGTTTCTGTGCAGAGATACAGTAATGCATGTACAGTAGTGTATGAACTGAATTACTCTTCTTTACAAAATTGGAGAGCTCACTAGGTAGCTGTTAAGAATGACTAAACTCCATTAGGCCTGATAAAACCTATTTCTTCTTAAAATATTGCCAAAAATGAATAGTATAAAATACAACTTTTTGTTTCTAATGGAGTTGATTTAACTCTTGCGTTTTCGATACTGTCTGCAATGCTGATTGCTACTTCCATCCATTGGCTGTAAAATCTGCATTCAAAATGCAGTTAGTGCTGGGATTTTGTATCAAAAATGTGGAAAAGACACCAAAGGTGAAATCACCAGGCTTGAGTTTCTAGGTTGCTGTATGAAGATACACATCTTAGAGACTGATGAAACACAAAGGACATTTTACTTGTTGTTAGCCACAGTGACTGAAACACTTGACACTTTGAAATGTCTCAAGTTGAAAACAAATGTGTCTCCTCTGTTAAGTCTTTACCAGTAAAAAAGAAAATATCTGGGAAAAGTATTAGTGTTGTATTTTCACATATTACCTGGATACGTACCAGGAGGAGGGAAGCAAAATCTGTCCTTGGCAGAAGGGGTATTATATCTACAGACAGTGTTCAAAACTCAGCTGGAAAAGTTCCAGAGCAGCCTCATCCAGTTAGATTTATTTTTGAAGAGGTCCCTTCCAACCTAACTTATTCTAAGGGTCTGGGGTTCTGTGTAGTTGGGTGAGATGTACGATGGTCAGAAAACTGTTTTATGATATACACACACCAAGGTGCTTTACTTAATCTTCAAGAGAAATTACATGATTTAATATTCCATGGATGGGAGAAACTGAACTCTGAAGATGCTGAGGGAAGCTGGGGAGCCAGAAAAAAGGAAGTGGGATTTCTTTGGTAAGGTTAGGATCCAACTGCGAGAGATAATTAGGTACCTAATACCATAGATGTGCACATAATTTGTCCTGTGGTTTTAAGATTTTCTTTTAGATGCTTTTGTTTCAGAGTATGACTTGCTCTCAGAAGTCTGTATGATCACTGACTGCTTTGATCACTGGAGGGCACAGATTTTTACATGCTGAGCAAAACTTAAGCTCACTTGGGGAATCATGACTGATTTTACAGTGGGAACTCTGTCCATTCTCTCTAGCAGGGGGCCACAAAACACCACAGGGGAATATGAGTGAAGAATGCTATGTTTCTGTAAAAAGGAAAAATGTCATTTTGCAGTGTGGATAAAAGTACAGCCTGCAAAATGCAAAATAAACTACCTGCTATGCTCTGTTTGGTATTGGTACAACCTCAAGAATATCCATTGTGGGACACTTAAAAAATGCTATGGACGAGCTGGACATAGACCTCTGAGGAGAAACAAGGATGAGTGTGAGAGGCTCATGAGAAAGAGTGAAAAGAAAGGTGGAATTGCTTGAGCTGGTTTATAGTGATAAACTTCAAATAAATTATAGGCTTTTATTTTCTTTAAATAAAGAAATAAATGCTTTATTCTTTCCATTAAATTTGTATTGGAGAGAAAAAAATGTTGGGAAATTAACTGAAGTCAATTCAGGGCAGGTAGCAACAGAGACCTTGGACAGATTGGGAAAATACAGTGCTGGAATACACTGCTTGGATATATTGCGGAGGGCTTTCAGAATAGGCCGAAGAATCTTCGGTCAGATATAACTGATCCTCATTGGGATATAGGATTAAGTCCACCTCCTGTGATCTTTCCCAGCCCTACTTGTCTCTAGTACACTGCCCCTGAATCCAGAGCAAAAACTACCAGATGCTCCTACTCAAGGAAGCAGTTGTGTAGAAAGGGTGGAGGGGGGAAGTGAGGTTGTGGATAAACTCACCCCTCTGCTGTACGTTATAGTGGCCAATAAATGCATCCTTTACCTGGTGAAATCTGTATTGTCTGTCTCAGGAGTAAAGAGCATCAGCTTGGCCTTGGTGGAAGCTGAATCCCTGACAGGAGACTCTTATTTACAATCATCTCAAACTGCACTCTCAGTGTGTTGAAAAACGTAAAGACAGTATCTGGTTGCCTTATTGGCTTCGAAATGGCGTGGCTTAGATACCCCAGACTGAAACCACCAGCCTTTATATTCCATACATTATCATATCTCATTGACATATCTACTGATTCAGGTTATAGATTGATGCTTTTAGAAGTAACCATTGCCGTGTTGGAGATCTGAAGGCTTCTAAACACCCTGAAAAATAGCTGTGATGGACATACACAGCAACTGTACAACATGCATGGGCAGAATATCTTTTTGGATGCACAGGAAATTAGTACTGTGGCTGGAAATGAAATTACGATGAACTCAATAGATAATTACAAGAAGTAACAGCTCTGTTTCCAAACACCAGGAATCATAATCCTTTTAGCAAATAATCATGCTGTTTAGATGCCTTACAATTAGGGGTATGAATTGGCACATGACACACTTCTCTGTATAGCTCAACTGTATAGAAATATAAGCAGTTATAACAGTTCTTTTCTGTGTAACTAGAAGAATCTGAACTCTTTTGAAAAGGGCTCTTTAGATATGAGCTTCAGCTTTTTATATTTTTTGCTGTTTATCTGCACTTCACCAGCTTGAATATAACCAATTAGAGCTGCTGCTACAGAGCCACCTTTTAATTTTCTGCTTCTCACGCCTTAACATACTCATAAATTTGGGTGTTGACTGTTCTGCTGGATTGTTTGAACAAGAAAAAAAAAATCAATTTAAGATAAAAACAAGTGTTCTTTTTGTCTGCAAAAATTTCTGGCCGCAATGCCCTTGATACTCATCCAGCACAGGTGCTCTACTATGTAATTATTGGAAACAGCTTGAAATAAAACACAGAAACAGGACTGGCAACCTTGAAAATATTACCATTGCATTAGATAAAGGCAGTTGGAAGATTGCAGATGTATCATGTTCCAGTCTTTCACTCTCTGATGACAAAAACCATAGTAGTAGTAGTAGTAGTAGTACAGCAAAGGACCATAAAATTGCTGACATCCACTCAAAAAAACCTTTTATTGCGTTACAAATTATTGTAGAGCCAAGTTAGAAGAAGAGATTCACTCTGCAGAAATCACAAGCAGCCACACCTGAAAAAATTCCAGGACTGAATCCATTGATCAAAAATGTTTTAATCATTTCCATTTCCTTACGGCTTAAATAATAATAAATATTGAACAGAGAGACTCCAGCTGCAGTAAATTCAGTAAATATTCAGTAAATAGTTAAATACAATCCACAGCAGAGTCTGGGAGCTCTCTCCAGTACTCGAATACTGCAAGCTGGTTCCTATTTTATAGGAGACCCTAGGTCAAGGAGAAGTAATTAATCCTGCTTTTGATGGAGAAAAACTTGTAGGTTATCCCTGGAAATGTTTAAAAATGCAGTTTTATTCTAGAAAAGTTACATTCATCATCATTGCTGTTTTTCTGGCATATACGGACATTTTCTGTCTGGTGATGAACAATCTCTTTCTCCAGTCCTGAATCACCTATAGAAGTCAATTTTTATGTGAATATTTGTTTGGAATTCGACTCTTCATAGCTCTCTGCAGAACCACTGCATCTGTTTAGATCTTACGAGACCCCAACACAAGTACTGCACCCATTTCTGGGGTTCCCAGCACAGGAAGCATGTTGATCTGTTGGGCGAGTCCAGAGTAGGGCCACCAACACGGTTAGATGAAAGTATAAGAGAATTGGGATTGTTCAGCCTGGAAAAGAAAAGGCTCTGAGGTGACCTAATTCTGGCCTTTCAGTACCCAAAGGAAGTCTACAAGAAAGATGAAAGGGACTTTTTGCAAGGGACCATGTAGTGACAGGACAAGGGGGAATGGATTCAAACTGAAAGAGGGTAGGTTTAAATTAGATATTGGGAAGAAACTCTTTCCTGTGAGTGTAGTGAGGCACTGACACAGGTTCCCCAGAGAAGTTGTGGATGCCTCACCCTGGAAGTGTTAAAGGCTAGTCTGGGTGGATGTCTGAGCAACCTGGTCTAGTGGAAGGTGTCCCTGCCCATAGCAGGATCTCTAAAGGTCCCTTCTTCCACTGGCCATTTTACGCCTCTATGATTCTAAATTGTGTTTGGGCAGATAAAGTGTGCTGACAGTATCAATGTTGGGTTCAAAACTGAGCAGTAAGATGGTTCAGTAATACAGTTTCATCTTTTTTTTCCAAATAAATGTTTCTTGTACCTTCTGTCTTTTACCAGCTTCATGGTTAATGGCAAAAATCCAGATAACGGAGCAGTTTTCATTCAACGTGGAGAAAATAGTGCTTTCGTGCATTTTGATGGAATTTTTTTTGCCAAGTAATAGTGAAACTAACTGTTCTTGGACGTGTGTTATCTATTAAGAAAATCTGAACTTTTGTTGGTCTTGTTAGTTATGTTAGACTTGTCAGTGTAAGATGATAGGTGTATGGTACAATTCTAGAATGTTTGCTTTTTTAAAGGTGTGTTTTAATTTGTGGTTGTGTCTTCTTGAAAAGAAATAGTTCATTCTCCTGAAAACAATAGAGCCATTAACCAAACACCTTCCAAGAGAGTCTGGGAAGTTACATGTAAGGTGATAGTCTGTAAATTTCCTGGCTCTCTTAAAAAAATGGTCAGTTTTTGCCAGAGATGCAAGAAACTGGAGCATTCCTTAAAGGAGAAGTGAAATAACACAAGTTTTGTGTGTTTGCTAAGTGTTTTGCCTGTTTCAACCCTGTAGGAAGAAAAGGTAACCAAATGAGAAGTGGCTATATTACACAGTGGTTCACATCCATGCAAATGTTTAGAAGAAACTCTGACTCCTCAGAATTCGTGCAAGACCGTGTTGGTTTAAATACCACCATTTTGTGGAGCATAGTCTACAGCTTGGTGATCTGAGAAGCAGAAGATTTCGGTCAATGAACATGCCTTCTCCATCTCCTCCTGGAGATTCTCTATCCAGAATGAGGGAGAGGAAACAAAACACAACAGAAACCTACTTTAGATTAGATTTGATCCTTCTGTGAAAAGACGTACATTCTAAAGTGGTGGACTTAATACAGGAAGTCATAGAATGTGTAGAAACTTAAAAATAGACTAAAGTAGGCTAGTGGTGTGTTGAATTCATGTGTTATTCCACAAGTCTGTAGGTATTAGCTGAGATTTTAGGGTAGTTCATAAATAAGGATGGCTCAATCTCACAAGACATCTATTTCTGAAATTAAAAAGCCAACAATTGCATGATTGCACAGATAGCAATCTTCATTTAATGGAGATCCATGATTCAAAGAGATATGTGACTTAAAATCTTCCAGGGAGCATGAAGCAATTAATAGTTGGAACTTTTTATAGCACCTTTTATCCAAGGATCTCAAAACACTTTACTGGCTTTAATTAGGCCTCACACTATGCAATATCTGCCTGGAATAGAGAAATGTTATTTTTCAATTCTGCATATAGAGGAACATGAGACACAGAGATTAAATCACTTGACAATGATCATGTAGAAGCAAATAGTAATGATAGGAATAAATCCCCAATCTTCTGTCTTTCAGGCCCATGTTCTATCCATTAGCCAAGTTTCTTTCCTCTGCATTAAACTCAAGGCTTTTTCTTATCTGTTCTGTAGCACATGTGGTTTTGACTACAGGATCAAAGCCCAGGCAATCAGAAAGACTTTCACCCTTTCCAGAAAGAAAAGGAAAAAAAATATTGAAAAATCAGTAAAAGACCACCTCCTGCTTTCAGGTAGAGGAGAAACACTTACTATTTACTGCATCCAGAGCTGTGAAAGATATGGAAGAGCAGACTCCAGAGGTAAACATGTTGTCTTTGGAGATAATGAATAAGGGTTTGTGTTTCTGCCTAAGAGGAAGAATAGGTTGGGTTGGGGTTTTTTAGCAGATAATATAAAATGTGAAGAATGCTGCCTGCAGTATACTCAGGAATTCAGTGTCAGAAAAAAAGAAAAAGTCAATCTTAAGGCTGTGAAGGAGATAATCTCCTGGGGAAAGATAATAAGCAATCATCTCACCATACTCACAGGTATAGCCCCTGTAGCTGGGAAGTGTTGCATAAGAGACACAGGCATCTCTACTCATGCAAACTCTTAAATGCTAGAGTCCTTGGCAGGAAGCAGGGAGAAAGAAGGTCAATATGCCTAAATTAGCAGATAATAGAGATAATTCTATCGTGTTTCTAACAGCAACTTGAATGAGGATATAGGATAGATAATATGATTTGTTTCTTGTAATTTAAGACACATTTTGAAAATGGTAGGAAAAAGGAAATAAGCAAAATAACTAGGCTAACACTAGGAGCCTGAATAAAATCTGTGTTGCTTTCACAGCAACCTAATTTAAAGAGCCTGAATTTTTTATTTCTAGAATTGGTTACTTGTCAGATGCTGATAATGATTTCTGGTAAGAAAGAAAGAACTCAGCTCAGCCCTTATATAGAGAAAATCAGGTTGTTCATGAAAACTTGATTCATTTGCCTTACTTATCTTTACATCAAAGCTTGGAAGTGTGAATGCATTGGTTTTTTCCCTGTATCTGACTCTCACTAATTTCACCATCATAAGCCACAATAAACACTTGAGCTGGCCGACCAGTGCAAATATTTTTTTTACCATTTTTCAGCACCAGGAGATCTAAAGAAGTTGATGTATCTGGGAAGAAATGTTCAATCAAATAATGAGTTTAGAATAAATAATGAAACCCTTCCATTGATTGAAGTGTCAGCCATCCAAGTGATCCCGAGAACAATTATACAGTCAGGTTATAACAATGTTTCCCAGGCAAAACAAGCCAGCACATCCTCATTTCAGAGGTGATGCTGTGAATTAATTCACAAGTGTTTGCTTCCACAGGTTATTTGCCAAATGTTCCTCAGTAATAGGCTAAAATACCAAAGGTACAGGTTAAGAAATTAGAAACTGCTTGCATTGCACTTAGACACAGGAAAGGATGGCACTGAAGTGCTTTCACTGCTCACACTTCACAAAATCTGCCGCACATAGACTTGGCTTTTAAATAAATAACCGGTCTTTGCAGTTCTCATCATGGATTCTAAAGAGGCAGATGCAGCCATTGCAAATGATTTTGCTCTGTGTTATATTTGTCAAAAGCTGTCAGAATGTAGTAAAAAGGTGTTTATACAGAGTAATATGCCGCTTGAACTCCTGTACGTCTCCTAGGCTGGAAATTTTAGATTGCTGATTTGTAAAAAAGAAGGAGTTCCAAATGGGTCCACTATTTTCTGGCTTTACTAATTTATATACGGTTCACTTCTACACATTTACATGTCTGCAAATTACAGTCAACACTCAAGCCTGAAAGAGGAATCAAATCAGATAGGAAAAGACCAATCTGCTTCACACTGAGCTACGGTTGTGTAGTTAGATAGTGGGAATTGTGTACAAAATAATCATTATTTTACCCATATTTTTGCATGTCTTTAATCATGTCTAAAATAGCTTTGTTTAAAAATTAATTTTGTGTCGAGGTTGGAGAGAAAGGGGAGGATTTGGGCATATGCTAAACCAAAAAAAGTTTACAAAAAATTTTCATACACACATACAAATGTGTGATTCTACTATTTTTACATTGTGTCCCTGTTCCATTCATAAAGCTTACCTGACCATATGAAAAAAAAAGAATCGAAACAAAATCAAGGCTATTGAGTTCTATATAACGCACCAATTTAAGGTGAATATTTAAAAGAACAGTATACTGCAGTATTTTCATGCATAACAGGAAATACTCTATTTGTCTGGAAAACAGAGAAAAAAGTTACATTCTACTAGTGAGCAGCTACACGTCGGTCCTAAATGAATGTTATAGCCAACATAATATCAAAAGTTTAATTAACTCTAGTTTTGTGTGAATATTATTAGCTGAAAATTGTTTAAGAGTACCATGAAGTAGTGGCAGACAAACATGGAAAGAAGAAAGCAATTTTCAGGATGAAAGAGAGTTCTTACTATTATTTTTAAGCTGGTTTAGCTACAGTCATAAACATGTTAAATAAGGAATGAACTAGTGACACAAAATGTCACCTTGAATGATACCTTCAAGACCATATACGAACCAATCTTCATTAGTGTGAGAATTATTAAATTTGTACCAATGCTTGAAACTAGTACTTCTTATGTTTTATGGGATGAAGCATAAAAAAGAAGATTCAAAAAAAAGTTACTAGGAGTTGAACCTGCTAACACAAATTTTTCTCTTCTAAAATTTGGAGCACAGGGAGAAAATTGCATTCATCTTTTGATGACCTCCAAAGACACTACTCAATTGTCCTAATTTTTCTGGGAAAACCCTGACCATGTTGCAGGGGCAGAAAGGTCTCAGGAGTCCCTGAACTGCAAATTACTAGAGATTTGCAGTTAACTGGGGGATGAGTTCAAAATATTGGATGGATCTGCTCTATTTTTATACCTCTGCTCTACCTATGGTATGATGAACTCTCCTTCCCCACTGGAGAAATTAAGACTGCCTTCCATTTGAAACACTCACCATTCTCTTCATTTCCTTTGCCATTAGAAGAAATCGACAAAGATCACATACTCCAAAACATTCCTTTTATAAATAAATTTCAGAGAGAGAATTATTTTATGCCATAAGCATAGGTCAGAATTCTATGACTAGATTTGTTTTGAGTTTAGGCTTCGAAATGCAAACTGTATGCTAGACATGAAAAATACATTGTATCTTCTCAAAATAACAAATTATCCTGCTGGTTTTTACTGGAGTAGAGTTAATTTTCTTTCTTTTTTTTAGAGTAGCTGGTGCGAGGCTAAGTTCTGAATTTGTGCAGGAAACAGTTTTGATAACACAGGGATGATTTTGTTATTTCTGAGCAGTGCTCACACAGAGCCGAGGCCTTTTCTGCTCCTCACCCCACCCCACCAGTGAGGGGGCTGGGGGTGCACAAGGAGTTGGGAGGGGACACAGCTGGGGCAGCTGACCCCGACTGACCAAAGGGACATTCTAGACCATATTTTGTCATGCTCAGCAATAAATTAGGGGAAGACTGGCCAAGGGGCTGCTGCTTGGGGACTGCTTGGAAATTGGTCAGCTGGTGGTGAGCAAGGGTTTTCATTCACATTACTTATTTTTCTCTGTTGTTTTCATTTTCATTAGAACAGTGGTAGTGGTAGTAGCAGCAGTACTAGTAGTAGCAGCACTAATAGTATAAGAAGCAGTATTTTATTGTAATTCAGCTATTAATCTGTTCTTATCTCAATGCACAAGTTTTCTTATCTTTATCCTTCGAATTCTCTTTCCCCTATTCTGCTGGGGTGGGGAGTGAGCGAACGGCTGTGTAGTGTCTAGTTGCTGGCTGGGTTTAATCCATGACAGTTCTTTCTGACACCCAATTTGAGTCTCAAAAGGGTTGGAACTAATAACAGATTGACCAGAGTGTATTAGAAGGGATTTATACCTGCTAACAGTTTTGTGTCACAATATTGATTCTTCTGTTCTTGATATTGTTTTATCTGATCTGTACCCTGCCCTTTTTCTTGCTGTATATGTTAAAAGTTGGTGTTGGCTTTTGCAGTTTGCTGTGCTCTGTACTGATTAGTGATGTTTTGCTGGGGAGATTTATTATTAAAACACTGACCTTGAGCTTAATCTGGTATTTGGGCTCTGTTCCATTTCGTGGAGACAATTAACAATTATGCCTTTTCCTCATTTGTTGGGTTTTTTTGGGGGTTGTTTTTTATTTTGTGGGGGTAATACAGAATGACACCTTTGCTACCTTCTTCTATGAATGCCACAATAACTTCTCAGCATTCTGGAAAACTGGGAATAGTTACAATACTTCTATTGGTGCCTCTTAGGAATATTGCTTTGGGTTTGCCTAAAGTTAACAAGCAATTTAGGAATATCACCCAGTCCTTTTAAGAGTGTGGTCATGGGTGGTACAACATGTGAGAGAATATGGGAAGGGGTCTCAAAGGTGACCTCAAATGTTCTGAAACTTCACTCCCAAAAGCTACAGGACCCAGATAAAGTGATAGAATATTTGCCAAAAAAATGCCGTGTCTGTTCCAAAGAGGCACAACACTGCTCGATATCATGCATCACTGTCAGTGAGAAGAGAGGAAAAAAAATCAACAACCAGTCAGGCTAAACCAGACACTGGATCAGTCACCTCTATGGCTAAAAGGAAGAAATGGAATCACAGAATGGGCCAGGTTAGAAGTGGGTCATTTGGTCCAACCTCCCTGCTCAAGCAGAGCACCTAGAGCACATCACACAGGATTGCGTCTGGATGGCTCTGGAAGGCCTCCTGTGAGGGGGAAGAGAAAGTCAACTCATTTAGTAAGATATGAAGAAGGTTTTCTTAAGAGGAAGAAGCAGAAAGAACCAAAAGACACAGCCATTTCTGCAGAAAAGTAGTCACAGGAACAGGAGGAAAAGATTGAAGTCATAAATGTAACAGAAACCATCTCATCCCTTTCTCTAAGTGAGCTGTGAGATACGTGAAATGATAGTTACTGAAGATGGAATATTGGGACCACTAGTCAGGAATTAGAACATAAGGAAATCTGGCAGCTGGAATCACTTGATACGGATAAAACCATTGACAAAGACAAAATAGCAGCCCTGTCTTCACCAATCAACAGAAGATAAACACAAGGTTTCTTAAGTGTTGTGGGTTTTTGGAGAATGCACATTCCAAATTGCAGTCTGATCATAAGCCTTCTCTATGGAATGACCCAGAAGACGTATGACTTTGAATGGGCCCCTGAGCAGCAGCAAGCCTTTAAAAAAATCAAATGGGAGACAGTTGTGCAATAGTACTTGGGACAGTCCAGACAAGACAAAGAGCAAAAAATGTGCTCTGCACCTCAGCCATGAGTAAGAGACCCACGTGGAGCCTCTGGCAGATAATGTCTGGAGAGACTGAAGGTCAATGGGTAGGGTTTAGGTCAAGGGATGTAAGGGATCTGAAGGCTGTTTGCTATTTTTCTTTTCATCAATATTATTATTATTATTATTATTATTATTATTATTATTAAACTGTTCTTATATCAACCCATGAGTTTTCTCACTTTTGCCCTTTGAATCCTCTTCCCCCCATCCTGCTGCAGTGAGGAGGGAGCAAATTGCTATGTGGTGCTTACTTGCAGAGTGTAGATATACCACAAAATTCATATATACAATAAACCTCCAGAAAGTCTGCAAATTAATCTTTACAAAACACATCCACATTTTATATTTTGTCTTCTATCATTGTAATAATGCAGGCCTTTTCAATTTCCCATGTAGCTAAAATACACTGCTTTGTGCGGTGATTGCATTTGAATAAACTGTTTTAAGGTTGATAGTATTTTTTTGCCATTACTCTAGGTCCTCTGACAAAGGATGATGAATAACATTGTTAAAGAGAATTTCATGATGAACAACCTCTTTAGGGTTTCTGTTATTTTTTCTTATCTTTAATGGGCGTGTTGCTGTTCATAATTTAACTCCCTATAGGGATGGGACCTGGATACATAAAATTCGGTCCACAATCCTACCTTCTTTTGAGAAAGAAGTGAGTGTACATCTAGGGAATAAATTTAAGTGTGATCTACAGACTGGAGGGCATAGGCACCAGAACCAAAAACGATATTGTAGATGAAGTCAATGTAACTGAACACAAGAGCCCACCTCCACAATGGCCACGGCTCAGTTAAAATGATTTTTCTAAAAATGTGAGACTCATAAAATTCAATGCAATCTTTCAGCTTGGACTGTTTTAATTTCACTGGGATCATCAAAGCAAATTTTGGCAAGTTCGAATCCCTTGCAAACTCTTGCTGAATATTCAGTTAAATCAGTCATTAGGGAATCATTAACACATAATGATTATTGTATTGTTGTGAAGAGGCATCACTTCTGGTATCAATGTAAGTTTTCACATACTCGCACTATAAAGCAGCAGCAAGCAGTTATTCAGAGGATTTAAATGTACTTTTCTATGCCTCAAATAATGGGATTTAGTTTTGCTTTTTTTTTTTTTTGATGCCAAAATCTTGAAATTTTTTAAGCCCAACCCTCAAATATAATTATGCTTCCAGTTCCAACTGAAGGACTTGAGATCTTAGTTCCTGAAAGGCCTTTATGAGTCCCTTCAATGTAAGAAAATAAATCTTGGGTAGTAGATCATGTACAAGTGACAGACCTGGTGGGCTGAAAGTATTTCCATTGTCGGAAATTATAGTTAATAAAGCTTAAATCTCCTCTAGTCTTTGTAGAAGTTGGGCTGGACAGGTAAGGAGCTACTAATGCACATCTGCCTGATATACCTCCGCTTCATACTTCTGCAATGAATATCAATGAAATAGAAATATGATGAGATGATAATTTCCTGAGGACTAGAACTGGATGACTCCAAATCCTGAAGAAGTTCAGAGTTTGCTACCAAACCTATGACATCCACATACAGTAATAGTGTCAGGTTCCCATCAGTCTTAGCCATAATTTATTCATTTCTTATATTCTTGAGCATGATAGAAAGATGTCCTGGGGTCTGAAACTGCTGTTTCCCAAAGGAAAGCATACCACATCAGCTGAGAAAAGAACAGGTATGGCAAGCCTTCCAAGACCTAAAAGGGGCATGTAAGAAAGGCTGGAGAGGGACTTCTGGCAACGGCAAGCAGTGATAGGACAAGGGAGAACGGTTTTAAGTTGAAAGACGGTAGATCTAGATTACACATCAGGAAGAGATTCTTTACTGTGGTTGTGCTGAAGCACTGGCAGAGGTTGAACAGAGAAGTTGTGGGTGCCCCCTC
The DNA here is from genome assembly GCA_013398015.1 of Oreocharis arfaki. NCBI lineage: Eukaryota > Metazoa > Chordata > Aves > Passeriformes > Paramythiidae > Oreocharis > Oreocharis arfaki. The sequence continues at coordinate 31,848 of VZRR01012134.1, forward strand.
ACTGGAAATGTTCAAATCCAGGCTGGATGGGGCTCTGAGCATCCCGGTCTAGTGGAAGAAATCTCTGCCCATGGCAGCAGGGTTGGAACAGGTTGATCTGTAAGGTCCCTTCCAAGCAAAAGCATCCTGTGATTCTATGATTCTCTGAAAATTGTCAAATACAATTGGGTATATAATTACAACAGATATTCAGCACAGACACCCACTAGCAATAAATTCAACCTAAAATGTTACTTATAACGCAGTCTGTTTATCTTTATCTAGAAGGTAAAACAGTTCTTTCTAGTGGTGTGACTGTATGATACAGCACTGTCCTCTGTCATGTGTTCAGTGAACATATGAGCTCATTTAGCTCATACAAACTCTCTGTTTATTCATTCCTTTGAAGCTTCAGCAGCACATTCAGCTGTAACATGTTTGAAACGTGATGAAAGTATAAGGCATTCTTGATAGAAGTAAAAGCATGATTAAAGAGGTAGTGCAGGAACTGTCAGTCACATTTTGTAGTCATTATCCTGCTAGAGACCTCTGTTTAAGAGGCCTATCTCATCACCAAAATATACATAGCTATAATTATCTGAGAAAACAAAAAAGGAGTTGTTTTGTCTTTTGACTCTAACTTGTGTGTGCGTGTATACACACACTTGAACATCTGTTTGTCCTTCTCTGTGTCCACTTTCCTTTCTCAAAATGTAGTTGGAAATGCAGGTCTAAACCAACCAAACCAGTCTTAGACATGAAATAAATTCCACCAAAATCTTGTGATTAAAACAGAATTATATGACCATTTATTGTATATTTTGATCACTCCAGAACATGGATACAAGAAGGAAAAAATTTTAAAATCTCAACAACCCATGAAAATGTTTCTCAAATAATAGTAACAATGAAAAAAATGTGGAAAGGCTATTCAGTGTGGGTATTTCCTTGAACAGCCACCCTTTGATACGAAGCTATACATCTTCGGACGCTACCTCAGGAAGGGGTAAGGGTCAAACCAAAGATACAGCATCTGCAAAAGCTGCACACAAAATCTTATCTATTTAAACAAAGGCTGTTAACAAGAAATCTCTATTTTACTACCTTTTGTTGTTGTTCAAACTGACTTAGATTCTGCCAAAAGTAGGGCAGAAAGGCTGCTTTGCTCTTTCTGTGGAAGAAAACATGTCTAGCATACTGAATTTATCCATCTGCATTTCTCTGAGAGAGAGGACTGCAGAGGGAAAAGCAGTCATATTTTACATACAAATCTCATACAAATTTCAGACCTCCACAAAGAGTAGCTCAAAATGACAACACTCTGTAAAAGTCTTATAGCTAAGAAGTTAGAGCCACTTGCAGGGCGAAGTGAAAGGGAGAACTTCTCAGTTACCCTGGTGAATAACACTCTGACAGGAAACTTCCTTTCTCAACAACTCAAATGTGCATTATTCAAACCACAAAATAATGAATCACAGAAGGGATGTTGTTGTTTTTGATGTTATTTGAGGAATCTCTGGAGATAGCATAATTCAACCTCTCTGCATAGAGCAGATTGTTCAGGGACTGTCCAGTCCAGGTTGGAATACACCCAACTGTGGACACCCCACAACTTCTCTATGCAACTTGTGTTCAACTATGGTCACAATGAAAAGAGTGTTTTCTATTTATTAAATGGAATTGTGTGTATTTCAGGTACTGCCTCTCCTCCTGTGAGTAGCAGCTAATGAGAAGATCCTGGCTTCACATTCATTGCTTCTCTCCTCACCCCAATCTGGTATTTATACAGATTTCTAAGATTCCCTGGAGCCCCCTTCTCCAGGCTGAAAAGTCCCACCTCTCTCAGCCTCTCATCGTACATCAGATTGTCCACTATCAGACTCTCGTCATGCATCAGACTGTCCACAAGTGTCCAGCAAAGGACTTGAGATAGTGGACAATCTGATGTATGATGAGAGGCTGAGAGAGACCCAGACCTGATGTGACTCGCTCAAGATGTGACTTCAGCAGTGCGGAGCAGAAAGGAAGGATGACTTGACTCAATCCGCTGGTGACACTTCTGCTGTAGTCAAGAGACTGCAAGGGCATATCACCAGCTCTCTTCAGGCTTAGTGTCCATTCTGACTACCCAGGTACATTTCTGCAGACCTGCTTTCCAGGTCGTTGGTCCCAGCTGCTCTGGCACATGGGAATAGCCATATTCAGGGCTCTGATTAGGCATCTCCCTCTGACGAACTTCATGAGATTCCCATCAGCTATTTCCCTCAGCCTGCCCAGGTCCCTCTAGATGGCAGGACAACTCTCTGATGCAACAGAAAATCTTCAGAGCTTTGTATCACCTGGAAACTTGCTAAGGGTGAGCTCTGCCACATCCAGGTCATTAATAAGGACGTTGAATACCGCTGGTACTTGTATCTACACCTGGAACAAACCAGTAGTGACTGACCTCCAGCCAGTCTCTGTCTCTGACTTCAACCCTCTGAGCCTGGCCATTCAGCCCATTTTTGATTCCTCTCAATGTCCACTTACCTGGACTATGCTTCATTAACTTTTCCATGAGGTTTTTAATGGGATATACTGCCAAAAAACTTATTACAAATAAGAGAAGCACCAACCAGTGTTTTCATCCACTGAGCCAATCATCGTGTTATGTAAAAATATCAGTCTGGTTAAGTAGGATTTCACTTTCATACATTGGTGTAGCCCATCCCCAATCCCCTTATCCTGGAAATGGAAACCAATCACCTCAAGTATTCCTCCCTACCAACCTACAGAAGTGGTCCCCTGTGTAATGGCAGTACCTCAACGCTGGAAGCTTAGAGTATGAATTTTATGACCTAGGATATGAATATGTGATCTGGTGTGGAAAAGCCTGGAAGCCACTACACGTTTAAATGCTAGTGTCTTGTTTTGGAGGCAATGTATTCAACTTCCAAGAGAATGCAGGATCTATAAAAAGAATTCAAAAACTGGCAATTACCATGATCATAGACAAGTGGAGGTAATGAAACATGTTCTGTTTCAGTTTGGATATGAGATTACTTTGGTTGGGGTACATCAGATAAATGATTCAGAATGCAAATCAAAAGATTTTTTTCTTGTTAAAAATAAATTTAAAATGTACTAATATTTAATCAATTTGGATTGATTAAAACCCTGCGTTTAAAAGCATTTGTGATTCATGGGAGGATTTAGTTTATCAAGATTTTTGTGAAGGACTGGATGGAAACCATTACTTAAAGCAGTGAAGATGAGTTTAGTGTAAATACTAAGGTGGGCAAGGAACAGGCTGATGCAGGAGTTATAAAAGGTGTGTTGGAAAATGAGCTATAACTGGGAGGAAAAATATCCATGGAGTAGGTAGTTAGGGGTGTACTTTCATTTCATAAATAAATTGATTGCAAGACCAGTCAGCAGGCAGAATATTGCACCGGGTAAATGGGATCATTCTAAGGATGGGAAAAAAAAAAAGAGGGAGGACATTTGATAGTAAAAATTGAGACTTAGGCCTCTAGGAACTCGGAACATAAAGTCCACTTTAAACTGGATGCTTTTATCTGCAAGTGATAAGGAGAATTCTGTTTCTGCCAGTCAATCACAGGACACCCTTCAGTACAACATGTAATACGACCATGGAAAATACCAAACATGGTTCTGTAGCCACGTGAAAGAAAGTGCTAACACTACCATCATTAGAAAATTTTAGCACATTTGCAACAGTTATTCCTCTCCCAGAACATTGTGCACAGTTCTCGGTTAGGACATTCATATTTAGTAATTATCAATGCAATTGGAACTGAAGAAGAAATGGCTATGCAAACAATACATGGTACTGAGAAAACATTAGTTACATGCATCAGAACAGGTGTTGCCTTGTCCACTGGTATCGTCACTCCACTATCGAATGCTGCTGGGCTGGTCAGGGTACACTTGTCCTTGGTGAAGTTGCTTTGGCTATCTCAAATCGCCCTCCTGTTCTACACGTGCCTTAGCAGGACTTTTAGGAAGATCTGTTCCAATGAATCTACCTGGCTATCATCTACCTAGATTTCTGTAAGGTCTTTGCCCACACAACATCCTTCTCTCTAAATTGGAGAGAGAGGGATTTGATGGCTGGACTGTTCAGTGGATGATGAATTGTTTGGATGGTCATATCCAGAAGGTTGTGGTCAATGGCTCAACATCTAGATGGAGATTAGTGACAAGTGATGTCCCCTAGGGATCTGTACTCAGCCCAGTAATGTTTTATATCTCCATCAGTGGTATAGACAGTGAGATCAAGTGGCACCCTCAGCAAGTTTGCAAATGACATATAGCCGAGTTGGGTGGTTGACAGGATGTCATCCACAAGGACTTGGACAAGCCTGAGAAGTGGNTGTGGTTGACACACCTGAGGGGCAGGATGTCATCCACAACGACTTGGACAAGCCTGAGAAGTGGACTCATGGGAACCTTGTGAGGTTCAACAAGACCAGGTGCAAGTTTCTGCATCTGGGTCAGTGCAACTCCCAGTATCAACACTGGGTGGGGGATGAAAAGCTGGACATGAGCCAACAATGTGCTCTTACAGCTTAAAAAGTCAACTGTTACCTGGGCTGCACCAAAAGAAGTGTAGCCAGGACAAAGGACTCCATTTTCATGAGACCCCACCTGGAGCACTGTGTCGAGCTCTGAGGTTCTCAGCACAGGAAAGAGATGGACTTGTTGGAGCAGATCCAGAAGAGGGATACAAAAATAATCAGAGGGCTGGTGCAACTCTGCTATGAAGACAGGCTGAGAGAGCTGGGGTTGTTCAGCCTGGAGAAAAGACTCGCATGGGAGAGCATTTCAGTATTTAAAGAGTGTTTACTAGAAATATGGGGACAGACTTTTTTAACAAGGCCTGGTGTGATGATACAAGGGGTAATTGTAAAAGTAGAAAAGGGTTGGTTTACCCTAAATACAAGGAAGAAGTTTCTACAACGCAGGTAGAGGGGCACTGGAACAGGTTGCCCAGAGAGCTAGTTTCCCCCATTCTTGGAAACATTCCAAGTCAGCATGGACTGGGCTCTGAGCAATCTCAGAAGATGGAAGATGTCCCACCTTATTGCAGGAGGGGTTCAACTAGATGACGTTTAAACTTCTCTTCCGACAATACCGTTCTATGATTCTATGATATCATGAACTGTTTCATCTGAGAAGTTCAAGAAATTTACAAAAGGAATTATAGAGCAGCCTGGTGGCGCATAAAAAAAAAAAAAAAAGAAAAAAAAAAGGATAATCCATCCAAGTCTCATTTCTTATGCTTTTGAAGAGAATTGATCAAATCCTTCACTGAAGATAATATTACTTCCAGCAGTTCCCTGAAGATTTTGGCATTCTTCTTGTAAGATGTCCTGTCAGTTGATCTAAGGAATATACAATGAATGGCCCATTCACTAAACTCACACAATAATTCTTGTGAGATAAAGATATTTACAAAAATTTTAGTACTACAGCTACTCATCAATGTTGCCTTGCTGTCTCCACAGTTTTGAGCTGTGGCTATGATTTTGGGATTCACCAGAAGGATAGTTGACTCCCTGCAGTTGTGAGCTACTTTTTCTACCTCTGATACATTGTGTAAGAGCTCATGACACAACCGATACAGGAAAGGGAGGAGTTAGAGAATAGAACTGGGGAAAGGTTATAATATTTTTTCATTAGAAAGATAGGTCTGTACCTCTGCTCAAAGTTAAGACAAGTCCTAACTCTCTTATGTTTGCAGTGAAAGAGATCTTTCCATACAAGTGTATTGGTTTATATTAGTGGACAGTCACTCAAGCAGAAGAGCTCTGTTAGATCACTCGTTAATCTCTTTGATATTGTGGTATTGTTCCCTAATGTACAGTTACTCACCTTTTGTTCAGTCTACTTTTAAACATCAAGAAATGGGGTTTACATTATTCCCCTTTGGAGATTACTCCACAGATTAATAGGTCTCAGTCTCTTTCTTTGTCTTCTTTTCCCACTTCTCCTCTCAATATTCAGCCATTATTTTCCATTTCTCAGTTTTATCCAGTAACTCATAGCCATATCCAGTATTACACTAAATTAATTCTTACCTTTTTTTTTTAAACTAAAACCTTTGAAATAGCTTCAGGCAGCTATCATTTTCCTCTCCACATCTCTAGGCACGCTGCTATTCTTAAAAACCAGTGAATAGACCACGAATGGAAGAGACACATTTAGTGATTATAGATCTCTTGTATTAGATTATTTCTTTAGGTTACTACGTGTAAACTAGTGTTGTAAATAAGATATGGCTTATGCAAAAAGTGAGAATAGAGATAATGAATTGCTTGCAAAGGTGATTTATACGGTAACAATATGAAAAATTGCATTTTGCACATCTTCTGCATAAATTTGCACGCATTCCATAGAAACTAGCTAATGCCTTTCAGCAATTGTGTCCTGACTTAATCAGCACACACGGCCTCAAATGAAGACTTCCTGAACTTTTACCTCTTTCCTTACTACCTAGTAATTATAACATTTAAATTGCTTTGCTTCAAAATCTACTGTTGTCATAAATTTCTTATTCCCCTGGAAAGAAATTAAAATCATTCAGTCTTATTACATAAAATTCAAAACTTAGTAATTGGAAAAATAAGCTACTATAATTTTCCCTAAAATGCAAGCAGTTTCTAAATACTCTGCACACACATTGCAGTAAATCCTAACCTGCTTTTCCTTCAAATACAGAATGGGTTGCATCATTGTAATCAATGGGAGAGTATTAATTTTGCTTGTTTGGTGAGGGTGAATATAGATAGAATAGAATAGAATAGAGTAGAATATATAATATCTGATAAGAATAAAATACCTAACACTGCCTTTTGAAACTACCCTCATCTTTTTTCCTACAGAAATCCCTGCTAACACTCAGGGACTCAGGTGTTATAAACTTTTAATAGGAAGGCCATACAATAGTCTTTTTTCAAGGAAGCGTAGGATTCCTAAGTTGTTTTTCTTAACTATCTTCCGTGGAAAGATGACCAGAGGTGACATAAGAGCAGAACCAGTGTCTATCTATATATGTTTATACATAGATATAGATGTGCATGTGCTGGTGCATGCATATATATACATATATATAATGTAATATAATATGCAATTTTAAAGTCTGATTCTGTTGATTGTATAAGCTAAATCAGCCTCCTCATTAAATCAATTTCAAAGGGAAATGAATATATTTAAAGAGTGAGACATGTCTAGCATTTCTCTTGATGAGCTAAATCCATTTTAAGTATACTAAAGTCATCAGAGTTACTGTGGGGATGCAGTCATCTCAGTGTTTGCATAGGGTTATGAATGTACAGGCCATTTGTTAAGTATTGTTCCAACTAATTACACCCACTACTTTTCACTTGCAAATGCTGGAATACTAAGCTGTGCTCCAGCTCTCAGAGATAATGCTGCCATTGGCTTGGACTCTGTGTTTCTGTGGATATTCTGTGCAGTAAGAGTGAAGGATGTAAGTAAAATATATTTTTAGGAACTGAAACAAGCTTTGAACACTAGATTTTGAGGAACGTATATGCCAGGAGCAAGATAATCTTACCCCACCAAATTCTTATTCAAGTTCATAGGGAGGCAAGATCCTTTTGACGTTTACATGCCTGCCTTTTCTACTGCTTTATAGAATCATAGAAGGTTTTGTGTTGGAAGTGACCTTAAAGATCATCTAGTTCCAACACCCCCTGCCGTGGGCAGGGACACCTTCTGCTAGACCAGGTTTTTCTAACCCGTATCCAACCTGCCCTCAAACACTGCCAGGGATCGGGTATCCACAGCTTGTCTGAGCAACTTGTGCCAGTGTCTTACCACCCTCACAGGGAAGAATTTCTCCCTAATATGCAACCTACATAACCTTTTTTAGTTTAAACTCATTGCCCTTTTCCTTTCATGACATCCTACTCAAAAGTCCAGCACTCTTGTAGACCCTTTAGGTACTAGAAGGTCTTACACGATGTTCCCAGAGCCTTCACTACTCCAGGCTGGCATCTCTGACTTAGCCCTTCCTCTCAGGGGAGGCATTTCATCCCTACAATAATCTCTTTACTTCTCTTTACTTCATATTATCATGATTTTATTTTGGTGGGGGATGAGGTTTGTTGTCTGTTACATACTAGGCAGCTTATTAAATGGATGTGAAATCTACCAATGTTTGCACATGGATAAAAGTTCCTGGAAAAATCTTGTTTTATCTCAAATATTTGGTCTGGGTATCTTTTTCCTATAAAATCACATTTAGACTAAGAAAACTGCACAATATCCTGAACAAGGATAACAGAGTGGACAATTACTGAGACATCCTTTGCAGTACCAGTTAGGAGCAATGTGGCCTAACATTTGAAGGGACGATTCACTGTTCAGCATAAGCAGTACTTTGTCCAGTATTGCAGAAAATCAGAAATGGTGTCTGCCTGCCTCATGTATTGAGCTTACGTTTTCAAGGTCAGAGATGATGTTGCCCTGGTTTTTCACTGCCAGATGTCGCAGATCGACACTAACAATCAGGCACGGACGCAGGTTTCATTCACACGCCAAGGTTTCGGGCCNCTAGGCAGCTTATTAAATGGATGTGAAATCTACCAATGTTTGCACATGGATAAAAGTTCCTGGAAAAATCTTGTTTTATCTCAAATATTTGGTCTGGGTATCTTTTTCCTATAAAATCACATTTAGACTAAGAAAACTGCACAATATCCTGAACAAGGATAACAGAGTGGACAATTACTGAGACATCCTTTGCAGTACCAGTTAGGAGCAATGTGGCCTAACATTTGAAGGGACGATTCACTGTTCAGCATAAGCAGTACTTTGTCCAGTATTGCAGAAAATCAGAAATGGTGTCTGCCTGCCTCGTATATTGAGCTTACAGTTTCAAGGTCAGAGATACGACCAAGAGAGCAAGCAAAGCGTGACGTAAACATTTTTTGTCTAGATTAGTAGATGTGGCTCCTGTGTTTAAGCAGAAGTCTAAATGGTTTGTATTAGGAGAAAAAACCAACCAACCAAACCCAAAACAGAGATAATTTAGTCAATCGCTGATTTCATTGTCATGCAGCTTCAAAGCATTTTAGTGTGGTTACTTAGAAGAATAAGTTTTATTGTATGACCATGTTTGTGATGCCCACCACTCTCATCCTCACCAGGCTAATTCCAAACCCTGTGATCAATCTAGTCTGAATCTACAGAGAGAGACAAATAGGTATCTAGTCTCAGGTTTAAGTGGCTGGGTATAGAAAGGAAGCTTAAGAAGGTGGTTATTAAAGTAAAGCTCTGGGATGACTGCAGTGAATGCTTGTTACGTATCCGGTGTGGACACCCATCTGCAAACAGCATCTGTTTCCTGCCACAGCAGTGGAAGGGGAAGGGAGTTTTGATCAGGTTGAGAAGACACCAAGGGCTCTATGAGGAACTGAAACTCCATATCCTGCAGTACTTGAGAGTTGCTGGGCACACATTCCTAGGAATACACGCTACATTAGTCTTGCTGTTCCCTGAGACACTTGTGTAAATCATCTCACAGGAGTGAGAAGAGCCTAAAATATGTGGTGGCCAGGATATGATTCTCAAAAAAAAAAAAGAAAAAGAAAGAAAAAAGAGATTTATCTCAACAATATTCAAAGTATTAATAGTAGTTAACTATTTACAATATTCAAAGTATTAATAGTAGTTAACTATTTCTTGAGATAGCACAACAAAAATTTCAGCTGTTGAGGCTTATAGGAAATGATGCAAAGGAGCTATCTTGTTCTAATCTCATGTTTATTTCATGCACGCAAATCAAAAGCTTTGTCTGATATTGTTTCCCACTGCATTTCCACTTGGAAGCTAGGAAATATCTGGTCGATGAATAGACTCTAAGGTGAGGAAAAAATTGACTGGATCACTAGAGCCAAAGAATGGAGATAGCCATGCAGTTGGCTGGCAGCAATGCATAGAGCATCCCACAGTCCAGTACTACATCCGCTACTGTTCAACACCTTCATCAAACACCTTGACAGCTATCTAGTGTACCTTTAGCAAACTTTCAGGTAACTATAAACTTGGAGAGAGGCTGAAAGCAAATGTCAGAGCTTCCAGCCAGAGTGGCCTAGACAAACTCGAGGAATAATGGAACAAACACAGTATTAGGTCCAGAAAGAAAAAGTGGAAAGTTCTACACATATGGCGGAGAAATCCTAAGCACCCGGACAGGACGGCAAGAGTCTGACAGAGTAATAGCCCCACTGAAAAGGGCTTGGTGATTACAAAGGTCTCTAAGCTGGAATATGAGCAGCTGGATGAATTGAATTCCGAATTCTGAATTTTAACCAGAAAATGGAAATACTGCATATTGAAAAATACGGCCGCCAGATCAAAGTAAACTATCATTCTTTTCCCAACACTGGTGAGATTTCACAGAGGTCGGCACTCAGTCAAACTCAAAAAGTGATGTGGTTAGGGGTTGTGAGGTTCAGCAGCAGCCAAGCGTGCACGGCTGGTCCACAGGTAACAATACCTGGTCCTATTTAGTCTAGAAAATAGAGTCAAACAGGTGAGTCTAACACCAGCCAAGAACTACATGGAGAGGAGTTTCAGAGAAGATCAACCCAGACTCTTCCGGTAAGTGAAAGATGGCAAAACAAAGTATAATGGAATAACAGCCACACACTGTGGCCTAACAGGTTCAGATCAAATATTAGTTTAAAAAAAAAATCACTCAGAAGGTAGTACAGAGCTGGAAAAAGTTACCCACAGAGGCTGTGAAATGTCCATGCTTGGAGGGCTTTAGGGCTCTTCTGGGCAAAGTCACAGACTGTGCCACACCTTTCAAGCAGGAACGTGAGCTCAGAAGTCTCCTCCAGATAACCTTTCTATGAATCTGTTGGTGTATAAATCTGAGGTCATGTTTCTCCAGTGAATACAGTGATTCTCAGTGGAAAAATTGGTCAAGCCAATAATTCCTGTTAAGATGGAATTTTCCTGCTGTGAAATTAGTTCCTTTACATTTTTAATGCATATAAATTATGTCATATCTTTGGGTGAGGAAATGAAGGCAAATCATAAAGCTTGGTTTAAATATTTGGAAATCTTACCTGTGAATATATTGGAACATAAACTACCTCAGCTAAGGTGCAAAAAGGAAATGAGGAAATGGTAGTCTTACTTAAGGAAAGAGTAGAACAGTATTTGGAGAATAAGATCATAAGATCTTAAAAAAAAATAGCACACCTCTGACCTGTTCAGATTCCTTGAAAAAGTTAATAAAACAGTACATAAAGGTGACGTAGTGGACATAACTTACTTTGATACTTCTTCATAAGGAACTCTCAGAGAGAATAAATCTCCACAGGGTAAGGAGCATAGTCTTGCAGTGGATTAGAAATCACTTAAGTGAAATACAAAAAAATGAATGGTTGTGAAGTGAAGGATTCTTCTGTCTCATTCATGCTGGATCCATTTCATAGGCCCAGGTGATGTAAAGAATGGAACAAGAATGAGAGCAAAGTATTAACATATGGCACTAGGCTGTCTTGAGATGGAAAGGATTGTACGGCACTCTCAAAAATATAAATGTATTAACACTCATCATCCATACTGCAGTAGCGTCCAGTAGCCCCTACTGTTGTTACCTTGTTGAGTTAGCATTTACACAACACAGAAAACACGGTGTTTTCTCCACGTAGTTGCCTCTCACAAAAGGAGAGGCTTCGTGGCAGCAGGTGAAATTCAGCACTAGCAAATATGGTCAACATTCATTGAGATGAAAATGAAATGCCAAAGCAGTTCTAATAAAATTAACTTTGAACTTGTCTTCAATTCTGCATTCTCCTCTGTTTTAATTTTCTCTGTTCTCGTCCCTTCTGCTTTCTTGTTCTTTAGGAGGTCAGCATCTGCAAATTTCCCCAACAGCTTCTCTCTTCCTCATCTTTATTTTTCAAGGTGCAGGTAGTTCCATTGACTTCAATGTTTAAGTCCTTCTTTCAGTTTTGTTGTCATTCATCATTCCTGAAGATCAAGCACATCTTTCTTCTGTGATCTTTTGCTTCTTTATTTCTGTCATCCCATATACAAAGACCTAAGCCACACTCAGCTTTGTTTTGATTTCTTCTTTTCAGCCTTAAATACAGCTTAATAACCTGCCTGGTTCTATAGCTATTGGCTTCCTGAATAAGTAGAGAAGCCACTTGCTGAGGAATTTTAAAATTTATTTATTTCTCTTTCCTGTTTATCATAGTTGCAAGACACATTCTCTGCATTTCTGCTTCTTGGGTCTCTCCTCTTTTCCTTTACTATGTAAAGTTTCAGAGGTTCAGGTGAATTTTAGATAACTCTTAATGCAGATGAAGCAGCAACCCAATCTTTCTGCAGAGGTTAACTACTTTGAAAAGTCAATGGAAGCTAACACATACCTATGAAAACTTCCATTTTCACCAGGTATCTCCCTCATTTTATTTTCTGGAGAGTTTTTCATTTGTGTACTGATGGTACACTGCTGTGAAAATCTTGCTGTAAATTTGTACCTGCACAAGCATGATAAAGACGAGGGAAAAACTGCCTGTGTTTACTCGGAGCTTTTGATTTTGCCAATGATGGTACACACAGCTCTTTGGAGAGGGAATCAAACTGTCCTTCCAGAAAGACTAAAGGTGTAAACTTGCACTCCCAACACCTCAGTTTGCATCCATGGCAGAAAAAATGCCCATGTTACACTCTGAAGTGCTTTCCTCAACACCTAACACAAAAAACTAACACTAAATTATCTCAGCTTTTGAAGAACCTGATTTCAAGAGGACAGAAGGAAGGCATTTACCCTTAAATGTAGCATGGAAATGATAAATTTATACCATCTACAAAATAAGAGGAGTAATTTAGGACATCTCCTAAGTAAGACTAAGTAAAGACACAAGAGAAGAGAGGGTCAGATTTCCCAATTAAAAAAAAAAAAAAAACTTCATGGAACTTCTATCAGGATGAATTTATTTGAGTGTTCCTTCTTCTTTGTTTTTTTCTGATAAGAGTTTTAAACATCAAAAAAAAATGTAATTTAAGTTGTAGGGATAGTTTAGGGTGAAACCTAAACTAAGTGAACCCAGCTGAAATCGGGAAGCTAATTTTACTTCTCACAGTGAGTCTGATTACCCATATAACATTTATCTCTGCGTGCTGATAAAAAATAATTCTCTTTAGCTGGTAGATATCTACAACGATAGCCAAGATAGGGCAGTCCTAGGAAAAACTGTAAATTGTTTGTGGAATTTTTTTATATATAAGCTTCTTTTCTCCTTGTTTTTTTCCCCCAAAAATTAAAGTACAAAGGAAGCATAGATTACATAGATCTCAGCTGAGGAATATTCAGGTAGAGAGCTTCACTTTGTCACACGAATAATCTTACAAATATTTCAACATGCACAGGCTGAAGAGGAAAATTTTTATTTTACTTGTACCATTGTTGTGACAAATCAGGAAGAAGGTTCTCTATTTGTTCACAATCAAGGAAACTTGCTGAAAAACATGAACAACCCTTTGTAGCAAGGTACTGCTACCTGACACCTCTTTTCAGTGTAGGATGATAGAGCTGTTTCACAAGAGGCTCCCTGACTGACATCTGAGTGGGTGCAATATAAAAAAAGCCTTGCCTTTATCTTATGGTTTGCAGTGTTGTGACAGACTTTGGATGTCTTCACCTCAGAAAGTATCTGGGGAGGCAGGCAGCTTGTTATGCCTCTGGCCTCAAAGTCAAGTCAAGATCCAATTCTGCTCTTCAGCACATCATTCCCACCACTTTCAGCTTAGATCTTCCACGGGATTTAGCTGCATAATTTTAATTTGGAGTCATAAGTCTCAGTGGGAACAGATTTTTTAAAAGATTCCTAGGTCTATCAATTATTTTAGTACTTACGAAGTTGACTACTGCCTCTGGCGAGATGATTTGAAGTGCTGATGCCATCATTTGAAGTGAAACTCTGGAATTCAATGAAATTTAGGAGCTACGTGGATTCACTCTGTAAGCAGTCCTTCGTTCACCTATTTATCTAAACATCTGAAGTTCAGGCAGTATAACAGTGTTCTTCAGCCACTGCAAACTGAAAGCACGAAGTTTTCCAGTGATTCAGACACAAAACCAAGAAATTTTTAGTAGTAGCAGTCGTTACTGCCACTGTCATTAGTGCCAGAAGTAGTAGTAGGGTGAGATCAAAAATAGGTGTTTCTCAAAATTTCATTATGGCTTAGAGATTTCCTCTACAAAATAAATCTCAGGACCTTCCAGTCGAAAAGGAAGCATTAATTTTAGGCAGGTTAGAGGTAAAACTGAATTTGGACTGATATGGAAAGAGGGACACCTTCTATCTGTGCTGTTTAATCTGTACCACAGTGCAGTCAGGAATACAACAGGTAAAATAAAAAGACAAGATGAAACACAGCATTGCATCCCAAAGATAAGCAGTATTTACCTGAGAAATGTCCATCCTGAGGTTTTGAATCTGCTCTCAGAATAGCTTATATGTTTTACCTTCAGGAGTTACTGGATGAAATGCAGAATTTGTATATTTAGCATGTTGCTAAAAAAGTCCTTACCACAATCCGGAAATTAAAAATGCCCTTGCCTCAAGCTGTATCTCTCTCATATGTGTATGGCTCACAATCAGCTACAAAATCTTTTTTTAGACGTAATGGAACATAGTAACTGGAGCCTGAAATCTCTAAGCCCCTCATCTGCCTGAAGGCCTGAAGTCAACTTTTCAAGATGGAGCGTGACCTTCATTCTCAATAGACCTTCATCTTTACGCAGCACCTTTTGTAGCAGTGGCAACTGTTCTCCATGGTGTTTCCTGCGGAGGAAGTACAGAAGAGAACACACCCCGTACACAGAAAAGGGCCTTCTCTCACATTGCCATCCTTCCCATTTTATGGAATAGGCCACAAACAGAGTGAACAACAGTGCTCAAATCAATAAGGATGTAACACCCACTGCTGTCACAATTCAAACAGCCACAGGACAATCTGTTTTAAATTAGCACAAGACAGATTTATAGTAAGTCTAAAATGCAGTGACTGACTTATAGAGATAAGCTTAAGCCAGCTTTAAGACAATCCAGGCTTCGGGGTAGCAGTGGCACCATGAAGCCTACTGTGAGTAACCATCAGAGTTATCATGAGCAGATTTCCCAGTCTGTGTTGTCATGGGGTCCCAACTGCTATGCCTGGAAGGTAACTCAGCAAGCCAGTTCTAGCCTTTCTCAGCTAGTTATGATCTAGCCTTTCTGGGTTGCGCTGTGCATCAAGAAACTAGGGATTCTCTCAGAAACCTTTAACCAATTCAGTCAAGAGTAAAGTGCAACTAAGAAACCTTTCCACCAGGTGGCAGGTAGTGTCAGACACTGGGATGATCTCAGCATCAGGCATTGTTATTTTTAACAAACATTTTCAGCTTGAAGAAGATTTTTGTTTTGGTTTTAAACTGTGATATGTAGATCCAAATTGAAAATGGCTGCTAGAAGGTACTGGCCCAAGCTGCTTATGACCTGGTGACTGTGACAACTGACTTATGGATATGGTAAGAAATTTATCATTATGAAGGCATAAAGTCCACTAGTTTAGTATTTGATAAAAATGTTCCTTTCATTACCCCTGTTCAACCCTTGTGCCCAATTCTTGCATTCTAGCCAGTGTAGAGCCTAGTTATTAAATCACAGCAAGAGGGTGCCTATAAGATCATGGGTATAGCAGTGGTGGTGCTTATGGATTGGAAATAGATGTTCTTTGACAGTAACTTGGCATTACTCTGTAAAATGCGCGTACGAGAAATTAAGAGAGATTATAAATGACTGAATTGCAATTGGCGTATGAGTACGGGTTTTGGCAACAGCAGGGGGGTGATGCGATAAAGATAACTTCTGGCAACACTCCAGAGAAAGCTCTCTGCATGGAAACAAGCTGAGAAGCTGTGAGAGGAAAAAAAATAACCTCTGAGTCAAGGGCAAATCTTGGAATTTCCATCTCTGAAAGCAAAGTGAAGAATGACAATCACAGAGCTAAAGACACGGGAAAGCAGTAACTCTTATTCCATATTGTGCCTTCAGGCTTTGAAGGATTCAGTAGGAAAAAGTTATGGTGTAGCCAAGAGATGACAGAGCTGAGACAGGCAGATAAATGGGAAACTAAAGGATAAAAAAGTCAAGGAAGACATAGAAAAGGCTGTCATCTAAGGAAAAATGATGGCGTGTATAACCCAACAGTGGTGAGAAGCCTATAAGGTATTTTCATTGAATTTTCAAGATCTGGAGCCTTTTCAAGAGTTCATTTAAATACCAAACTTACATCTTAATAATTCACATTTTTATGAAGGCGTAATTACGACAAGAATCTCAAAATCATTACATGTAATAGTCACAAAAATTTGCTTTGACACTTTTTTTTTGCATATTTTAAAATTAGGCAAAAGGTTGCCGATGGACCAAGACATTCCTTGCTGTAACCAGGTTCATTTAGCAGACTTATAGACAGAGAGCCATTCTGCTCAAAATAAGAAAGGATAATTGTACATAACCATTACAAAGGATTTTTATCTTCAAAAAGCTTTGTTGTAATGATTTAATCTTTACAAACACCCCCAAAGAGAGAAACTGAGTCAGAGACCGGTCAGAGGTTAGAAAAGTATTGGCGTTGTATCAAGGATTGAAGCCTATAATTCTCAGTGTCTTGGCCTGAGATCAGTAGATAACACTTGGCTCATGCCATAGGAAATCCTATAAGGATATGGAAATCCATGTAGGTAGCTGGTTCTGAGCTAAAAGGGGACATGCTTTCAAGAGCCATCTAATGTCTTACATGGGGGGTGATCATGATAGCCATGTGTATACCAACAAACCTGTAACAGAGAAACACTCCCAGCCACTGGATTTCATCAGTCCTATGACAGCACAGTTAGACTGGGATATAAGTAAACTCTTGTTCCCCAAACTCTTTCTGGTCATGGTTCAGGATTTATAATGCATCTGGGACCACAAGCAGGTTGCGTACAGCTATTCTCTTCACAAACACGGGCTGTTGTGTTCCAATTGGAATTTCCAATTGGGATCTGAACCAAGGATCACTCTCGGACAGATGCTGATGACTTTTGCTGTCCAACTGTGGCAATGCAATGACCATTAGGGTTTACTGAACACTATAATACAAATTTTATATGTGTATATATGTATATATGCACTATAATAATAGAACTGCTTTCTTCTCTTCTTGAAAGTACCTAGTTTCATCAGGAGCTACTGTTGTGTATTTATACACATCTATCCCTTTCCTAAACAAGACTTCCTGCTTACCTGAAGAGGAATACTTGAGAACAGACACACATTTTTCGCATCTTATTCTCCAAAGATGCTTTGCCGTCTCCACCACTGGAACCACAGTAAGAGACAGCTCCCTGGAGACCACCATTCAGCATCCTTTGGCTTAACAAAGTGATGAACACATTTCTTTCTATTTGTCCAGGTGTGCCGTGCTGATCCTTGGTTTTTTTCTCTATAACAAGAAACATGTTTAAGGTACTAGAGTGTACTCAAAATACCTTTTTCTTTTTTTTTTTTGCTACGAAATGACCCACCTTCACAACCAGCTACCAAAAAATAAAAAAGGCATTGCGTTCTTGAATATTCCTTTAAGATGTGGTTGAAAAGTAGAATACAACCACTAAAAATTCCCCCATCAAACCCCCCCCTCCAAATAGAGCTGCCAAAAGCTCCTGCACAGGAATTCACACTTTTTTTCTGTCTCACACTTCCAGCTCCTCCATTCCCTCTTTCACCCAGCCTTGTCATCCTTGGTAGACCTGGTTTCTCCTCTGTCACCTGGAGCAACCACTCTGCATTCTGCTGTCTTGTAGATTCAGCAGCAGGCTTCAAATCTCTGTTTATGCCTCAGTTCTCTCTCTCCTGCTCCTCCTTGCTTATTTATGATTGAAGCGTGTGATTGTATTATTTACAGTAAGTCTGTAAAACGCTTGTGGAAACATTTTCCTGGACAAAATATCTGAACCAAATAATTGCATTCTAAGTACTTCTGAGATTCCTTGTGGGAGATGGAAATAAGCATAAATATGCAATTTACCTTATCTTCTTGTTTCCTTACCTTTGTAATCTTAGACAGGAAAAGAAGAAGCTAAGCTAAGTTTTATCTGACTGCAAAACCAAAGGTCACACACTTCTGAATATTAAACATGTTTTTGCAAGGAACATTTCTGTGGTATTCAACAAGACACTCAAACCTGGTTCCCAAAGTTCATCATTCAATGGTACTATGATGATTTTGTGCCTCAGAGGACTGAGTCCAAACATGAAATGGGTGGCAACACGAAATGAGTGGCAACATCCCTAAGTTAAACCTTATTGGGGAAATACTGTATTGTGGCTGTTAATAAAAAAGTCAGGCTACGAATCTCCTCTTGAACATAGCTGTGAACCCCTTCATACACATCACTGTAGAATCAAAATATAAAGACAGCAATATTTCCAAAAGGTCATTCGCTCCAGAGGAAAGTACCTACAGGGAAACAAAATGGAAGGGGAAATGTCAGAAGGAAAATGGCAAGGAAGTGATGAGCATGGGTCAATCAAATGAGGAGGAAGGACTGAAATGTTACTTCAAGACATTATGAGTAGCACAGCCTGGGAAAGCGTCTCTGTGACATAACGACTCCCTGTGAGATGCAGGACGACTTATTGTAATACCCTGAATCTTGCTGGCAGATGCAATACCCTGTTAGGGAGAGAACCCAGCATAAGTTGTCCATCAAATTTACTGTATCTAAGTGAGATTAAATTCTACAAGGAAATGAAGAGAAGTGCTAGGAGTGGGTGATTGCAAATGTACCACTAAGCATGTAAAAGGCAGGTTCAATCTCTGCTAACACTACTTTGTTAATCTGTTAAAGTGATGTTGGCACGTCAGCGCGTTAAAGCAGGGGCAAAGAAGCACACTTTTTGTCTTCATCTTTTTAAAAATTCAGCGGTCCTGGCACTGTCATTTCTTTCTGCAAATAAAAGCCCTCCCCAACTCATTTACTGTTCCTTAAGCAGCATGTGAGGCAGAGGGAGTAGTTGGCCCTTGCAAATGATAAAACCAGCCTTGCCAAAAATCCCTGTTGAGCTGCTGGTCAAAGTCTAATTCTTTTGTTTTCAAAAAAGCTGTCAAGTGCAGCTGAGCCATTTCCTCTATAAAAATGAGTTATCTTGCAAAAGACCTCCCTTTTGTCATTATTCTCATATATAAAGTTAGATTTGTTTATAAATGAGGTTGCATATTGTATATTCTACCACAACTGTCTGTATTATTTCTAGGTGCAGTTATTAATGCAGAGCATACAAAAAGCAAGGGTTTATTTTTATATCACAGAGAGTTTCGTCATGAAAAACACATAAACCCGTTCTTGCAAATTTAGCCATTTCTTATAAAGAAGCCGTATTTCTAATATATCTGTTATCACTACTGAAATAAAAAAGATTTAAGTATTACTTATAATTTCCGGAGGTTGGTTTTACATTGGAAATATGAATATTCAGTGTCATCTACTTGGTAAGTAATAAAAATGGCATAATTATAAATAAATACACTCTCCATTGTGGCCAGGAAACACAATTAAAAAAAACCAAAAAACCAACTAGTATTCTTTAAAGTGATTGCTGATTTGAGCTGCTGATTTGAATGTAACTTGGTATCGAAGTTCAAGAAAAATCTTTCAAAATCTTGAATGACTTTTTTTATCTAAAAAATAATAATCAGATAATGCCAGGCTGTATAAAGCATGTGTCCTCACTGCGGTGGCTGAAATGAATTGCTATTAAAAATAAATAAATAAAAAAGGCACATCAAATTTCCAGCTATACCTGTGTGTGAAACCAGTGTCTTTGTAGCTAGCCATCACACATAGAAAAATAAATGCAACCCTCTCCCAGCTTCAAAAAATACTAAAACAATGAAAACGCAATGGTATCATGTATCATTGGCTACCAAATACAGTATGAAAATCCGTGTATAATTTATTACTGTGATCCCCCCACATGCACATACTAGAGTTTGAGATGGCTGAATGCGACTTTAATCTCATTCCTTTTTGAAGGCATGGTCCTGTTGATCTCATAAAACCCTTTTAAGACTGAGGAAAACAACAAAATACAGGGCTGAGGGTTAGTAATTCATATTTTGTTCCATGTTATTAGTCAAAGGCTAGGAAAAAGGGAATTTGAGTGCTTTCATAACTCCTCTAAACTGAACACTATACTAGCAACATTTCTTATTAGCAAGAGCTAAGCTGGGCAGTCAATTTTTCGAGCACACTTTTCTTATTCTTTTTTTTTTTTTCCAATCATAGTGAAGCATTTCTTTTACACAAATTCTTTCATATTATATAAATGCCCACTTGCCATCACTCTGAACCAAGTTTCCCTGCCCCAAAAAGGGTCAATCTGCAGGAATTTTGTCTTAGTGATTTGCCTATTTGTCATTGCAGAACTTCACCCTAAAATAACAAATAAAAATGAGCAAATGGAATACAGGCTGAAAGTTACTTTAAAAAAGGTGTTTGATGCCTGCTGTACTTACAGTTATGTTGAAACAATCTTACACACCTGCTAGTCATTTCCTACAAGTATCACCATGGAAAGATCCTAAATTTCTACAAACACCTGAATTAATAAAGCTTCATACATCAAATGGTTGGATATTTTGATCTTATCATCAGTGTTGGTGAAGAAACACAGGTTCTAGAAGTGAAGAAAGCCAACAAATAATGAGTTGGAGTAATAGTCCTAAGTCACCGGCCCAAAATCTTACCTCAGAGCACCAGATCAAATAACCTAATAGCACATGGTACACTATGATACCTTTCCACAGCTGTCAACACGTCCCATTTTTGCAGACTGGTCTTTTAGCTCCAGTCGCTGATGAGTGTATTTGCCGTGAGGGCGTCTGTCACTCTGAAGCCCCACTCATGCCTCGGTTGTGACAAGAAACTAGATGGGTGTTAATTATGAGGAAAAGGCAGCAACTGAGGGAAAAAGGGAGGCCACTTCAATCATAAGCATGGATAACCTGCTGAACACAAATGGATGCAAAACTGCTCTTAAATTTTCCCCCATGCACTGTATGCAGTAAAAAAAGTTCCCTACCCATCTACCTGTAACGATCAGACCAAAACAACTCTCTGCTATAGTGCATTCAGCGCCTTCTGTAAGTCTTTCCACACAGTTGGATTAAGACAGACTCGTGTTATGTTCTGGTGATATATTATTCTGCACAAATATTTCAGTAAAATAAGAGCTGACACTAATAGAAATTCTGGTAGTCACTGACAAGCACCTGCAACACATCAAAAGGAGATAAAACATGAAACCAGCATGCACCTCAAATGCTTAGGAAGATATGCAAATGTCAGAGGAGCGACAATCAGAGCCATTGCAAAATCACAAGCAGCAGGATGAAAGAACAGGGTTTGTAATCTAGTCATCATGCAATGATTTTCTTCCTGCTGCAAAGCTTGCTAATTACAAATCTATCAATTATGATGCTTGAAAAGCCCTACCTCCTACTCAATGAACATTTTCAGAGGCCAAATGCCACTCTTATCTCCTAGAAGGATAAAGAAAATCTTTGTTGTAGTTTGCAAGTTTAATACCACCCACCTTTTTTGGTAGCCTGATAGGATAAGGGGGAAATGATAGGACAAGGGGTAATGTCATCAAACTGAAAGAGGGCAGGTTTAGTTTAGATATTAGGGAGGAAATCTTTGCTTCGAGCCTGGTGAGGCACTGGCACAGGTTGCCCAGAGAAGCTGTGGATGCCCAACCCCTGGAAGTGTTCAAAGCTCAGTTGGATGGTGCTTTGAGCAATCTGGTCTAGTGGAAGGTGTCCCTGCCCACAGCAGTGGGGCTGGCACTGGATGATCTTTAAAAGTCCCCTCCAACTCAAACCATTCTACGGTTCTATGATAGAGAAAGGGAGATCCCTCAATAAAGGACTTTGACCTGCGTCTACTATTTGCATTCCCATGAGCACTCTATAGATTTAATCTAGTTTCATAATCTCTCTGGGAGAATTCTTGAGCCTAGAGAGATTAATGGCAACCTCACTGCTTTAGTTCCCAGCCTGAGGTAGGGAGATGGCACACAAGGGTATTGTAAAATGAAATTTGGGCTACACGTGTACCTTAATTAACAGATGCAGAGCTCCACCACAGAAATTGCTGCGTTTAGTCTTAAGTGGAAATGTTCCTGTATATGTTGCACAGCTCATAAAGTGTTTTGGGGCTTAGGAAGTAAAAGTTTGCATAAATCGATGTACTTTTATTGTGTGATACAGCCAAAATTACATACTTGCACTCAAAGTCTGGAACAAGGGAAACAGTTTGTAGGGTCATTTCTTAATTCTTTTATTAAGATAGCGCTTGCTTGCTTGTAGCCTTGTGTATGTGGGATGCTTTGACAAACCAGATCACTATTTTATTTCTCTTTGTTGAGAACCCCATCATCGCTCGGGCATCCTTAGATCCAGCAAGCAGATGTGCACTTCCCACGAGCTGAGCATGGAGGTTTGACAGATTATAGTAAACATACATTCAGTATGTGCATGGGAACCTTTCTGATAGATGGATGAAGAAAATGGGTAATGCTTATTCAAAAGGGACAGGAAATAGCAATTCTGCAAAGCACTGTTGAGACTCCTTGATTATTCCTCCAGCAAGCATACAGTTTACAGCAGGATTTTACTAATGATTCTCTGTCTAATTACTGTCTGTGGTAAAATAATTTGGTTTATTTGTAACACCGAGGTCAGGAAGAATTCTCTATATGTACAGTCCTTCTGAGTGAACTTTGTATTAAAGAGGAAAAGGAAATACTTTAAAATATCTATTTAAATAACGCAGTGTCAGCCACTTTGCATTCAAGTGTTTACTGCCTAACAATTTTTCCCTTGACTAGACTTTACCTATGCTCTAGAATGGACCTACAAAAGGGCTTATTGAGTACGTCGCTAATTTTTTTTTCCTTCTTAAATTACTTCAACTTGGCCAAGCAGCATTAGATTTTGCTGAGGTATAGCAAACATAAATTCTGCCACTTCCTCTGTGCTGCCCTCCCCAGTGTTTGTGCATGTGTTTTTGTGTGCTTAAGTAACACAGAGGAAAAAAGCCAAAACTGTAGTTTCCCCTTCACATACACAACACCCTTCTCCTCAGCTGTCCTCTGCTTTTGACATATTGCTGGGACAATTCCAAGGAGACTTGTTTTCTTGTTTTACATTTAAGTAGGATTTTCAGCCAAAGACTTCATGACAATTACGAGTAATGTGTGTAAGAGTATGGTGCCTCATTTCCTAAATAACAAATAAACCAAGATGAAACACACTAAAGTACACTTACACAAGGAACTGTAGTAAGTCAGAAGTGGAAGATGGGGATAACAAAGCCTGTTTCCTCTCCTAACTGTAATTGGATGGAAGAAATGTCATTTACGACAGGGGAAGATCGATTCAAATCCTTTGATTTTTATCGTTGCAGGCTTGGGAGGAAGAAGGCTAATTATCTTCCCAAATTAATAAAAAACCTGCTATCTGAAGTATACTCTTTCCTTGCCATGTGCTACAAACATATTCTCATTTAATAACTCCTGAAGTCCTTGGCAGCGCTTTCACAGACTTCAGTCAGATCAGGCACTTGCTATCAATGAGAGGATTTACAATTAATGTCTAGTGTGGATAAAGTAGGACATCCATAATTACTCCTTCTTGTTACAAGTCGTTTGCTGTTTTAACCTTTTGATTCAAGGGTGCTGAAGAATGCAGGCTGGTCCTCAAAAATCAATCCTGACTTAGAATTTAGTAATCCATTTCTACTGTGGGAGGCATTTGCCTGAAACCACATGAAGCTGTTTCAAAGAAAAATGAATATGACCCTTTCTTGCACTCTTAATTATGCTTTTGTCTAAAACAGGTGAAATATATTTTGTTTGGATTTGGGTTGTGGTTTTGGGTATTTTTCTGTAAACTGTTTTTCACAAAAGGAAAAGAGGCTGAACACTGAAAACACCATACCTTGCTATATACCTGACCTAAGCATACAACATTCAGTTTGCATCACACATCCAGTGATGAAGAAATGAGTCTTTAGTGGGAGCATGCAACTACAGGATAGGATGTCAAACAAACCTGCTATCAAAATTACTAGCCAGCAGAACTTTAATGCCTAAACCATAAATCAAATCAACCCCAAACAAGTTTCCTAATAGGAAACACCATGGCTTTCCCACTCTAAATCTTGTTAATGGATCCTCAATGTTTTAAGTTGGCTGGACACAGAATTTTCAACCTACTCATCAGGTAAAAGCCAAAAAGAAAAATAGATCCTTTTGCATGACCAAAGTAAAATCTCATTTAGTTTCTCCTAATTATAATACATTGGACAACAGCCATACTCAAGAATTTCTCTTTCCTCTGGGATAAATTGGCCTCTAGTCAGCAAATGTAGAATTGAACTGCTTTGTTCTTTTTATATGTAAATCTATACTTGGAAAATCATCAACTAATTTTAGTCTGTTTGGGTTGACATGATCTTTGTGCCAAAAGTTATATTTGCATTCTAGTTTGGCTTTCTCTTGTCTCTCAGAAAACTCATATATACATAAATACATACCTATATATGTATATGTGTATATATTTATATGTGAGTGTTTCTATTTTAAATATATATGTGTGTGTTTAACTCAATGCTGACTAGTTTTCTCTAGGGTATAGAGATTCCCACCACACACAACTCATGGACAAAATACTTTTAAATGGGGATTTCACTAATAGCTCTCTAATCTCACCACATCAGCATTAAAACACTCCACTGTTTACAGCTGTGTCTGTGTAGTCAACAATCCTATTTAGCTTCACTTCCTGTTAAATGTAACTGATAAACTTCTCCAAATACGGAAATTCTGGTTTGTATCAATTAGATGAGGACCTAGGTTTGGCTCAAATACAGTTATATAAACCCTGGAAAAACCGTTGCAGCTGAGTGAAGTCCTTTGTTCTTTGGTAGCATGCAATAAACACAAAATCCCTCTACCCGCCACCTCAAAATTTTGTGGTCTATCTTTAGAATTTTAGAAATATATTAGCCACCATCAGTTCTGTGTATCTCATTGTTATAATAACTATTTTTATCAAATCAGGCTTTTATCATTTAATTATTTATTTATATCAAAGTCATCAGAGACTTCTATCTTTATCTTCCCTTAAGAGGTTACTAAAACCCAAACGTACATAGAAGTTATAAGAAAAAACCACTTAAAGGATTTTGGAACTGAACTTTATTCATTATCAGTAGTATTTATGTCCTTTTGAAAAAGGAAATCTCTCTGAGATTTCATGTCAAGTGCTTGTAGTGTTTCTTAGTTGCTTATTAATTCTATAGTCATTTCGTATTCCAAAACCCAAAACCCCAACACTGGCAAAGCATGCCTTGTTTGTCAGGTGTTTTTAAATACTATTCTCACTTGCATTTTCCCTCCCAATTGTCAGGCTTTTTGGAGAGATTTGGAGAACTGACTGCTGAAGACGTGGTTGGTGTCATCGAGAGTCACAGCAAAAATAGAGGAAAGAGTTTGATTAGGCTGGATAGTTCCGTTGGTTTTTTCATTTAATGAAATTTTGGTTTGCTTTTTAGTCTCATACAGATCATTTGCAGCATTCTTTGGCAAAACATCCTGTTTTAAAGACACACTGCTGAGAATAATGGTTTCAATGAAACATAAGCTCAACTGATGACCACACTTCAGATATAATTATAAACTGATATCTCAGCTGCACATCTTCTGGAAGCTGACAAATCTTTTTAATTTCATGAAATCCAGGTCATCTTATGAAAAATACACCCAGAATGCAGAATTCTACATGAGTTTGACATGAAGTCAGACAAAAAAAAGCCTTTGACAAGCTTTTTTATTTTCTATTTCAAAACTAAAACAAAACAGTGGAAGGATCACCCACCAATGCAGATTAAAACCCTGAAAAACATTCAGTGTACTCCTCACATCAGAAATTTCTCAGCTATCTAAAACCAACCCCCTAGAGATGATTGATTCTATGTAATGAAACCAAATAGTGAGATAAAATTATCAACCCTAAAAAAATCTCTACTATGCACTTAAGGAAGCATTTTCTAACTTTAATGTGTTTTGTCAGGTACTGTGCAATGTCTTCATTACCACAAGCAAAGAATTACACAATTCGTACTAAATAAATCCATTGGTAGGGGTAGTCAGCGCCTACAGACACAGATTTCTTGATTTAGGAATTCTAATTATATAAAAATTTACTCTAGACTCACAGAGTCTCATCCTGTCACTGGAAATTCGAGGGAGGTGCTACCCCACAGACCACAGAATGGTTGAGGTTGATAGGGACCACTTGAGGTTGTTTTGCCCAGTCCTTGAAACGAAACATACTTGGGGTGTTGTAATACTCTTTCAGGAATATAAACAAATATTTTGGATGAATTCCATACAGGGACTCAGGGATACAGAGATAATCTTTAAATAACCCCATTTGTGATTATTAGCTTTTGTAGCTTCCTGACTTTGCCTTGTAACTCACAGTGTCTGCCACAAAGAATTACAATATTTACCAACATGGCATGGAATTTCATCCTGCCGATCTGAAGTAGGGTCACCTGGTCCTATTGTAATAAAAGAAAGGAGAGCACACTGAAATCAAATGTAGACCCAGGCATTTGCTGCAGATAATTGACTCCCTTGTTTTCGCTTTTGAAATAGGGCCATAGGACACCACAGGAGAGGAGACAATGAGAGAGGAGCAAATAATATTTTTCCTTCAGCATTTTAGTGCTCTTTGTACATTTTTTAAAAGATGGTTTGTGTACATATGCTGTAATACATATACATATTGAGTGGCTGGCCCACGAATAGCAGCAGTGAATTGCATTTTGTGTATTCCAGATACATGAGACAGAGAGAGAGATTCATTGATTGAGTCTCTGTATTTTAAGTGTTACTATATTTACTAGATAACAAATTAGAGATTTGTTAGACAGAAGTCTAAGTAGCTGTCTGTGAACCATGTATTTATTATGCATGGCTCTTTCAGAGTCATTAGAAGCTGAAAAGAAAGACTCACCAGGATATGAAGGGGAGTTCGGCTTGGAGGTGCTTGGGGACCACAGCGATGTGTCTAAGTAACGGTCAGAGTTAATAATAGTCCCCAGGTTACAATTCTGGGGCTTAAATATGAATTTTTCAGAGATGTTTGCAAACACTAGTATTATCATACAAATGGACAAACCACTGCACAGAGAGTCTTAACAAAGTTCCCATCGGTATCTTCTATATCAGTGCTACTGGAAACATCAGAGAACACAGTAAATCTGATTTCCATTCCTCTTACTCACCTGATAGATAGTACATTACATCCACTGTGTGAAACTTCCTGAACAGAATGTAATGGTGTCTAGACGCAAAACTGTAGACCATTTCATTTCCTTCCCTTTCCATTTTGATATAACAGGGACTTTCATTTCCTGTCTTGAGCAATTTTGGGGTCCTGTTCACATTGGTGGTTCTCAGCCCCAAAGATGGCAGCTAGCTACAGGCATAAAATGATCCTGCTGTAAAAGCAAGGAAGAAGTAGGAAAGAATATTGTGAGTCCTAAAGTTCAAGCAATTCAAGCAAGACGGGTCACAGTGAGCAGGAGAACATATTAGTCATGCTTTAGTCTACCTTGTTTTCCTAACCAGAAGTCATCAAGTATCTGATTTAGTGGATCACTTGGAGGCTAGATCATCTGGTATTATCACTGACTGACAGTTTTATATGGACAGATCTTAATGCTGACCTTGTCCTTCTTGTAAGTGAAGTTATTGTATTTAGAAGAAGACATATCAAATACTAGGACTTTAGTGTTGGTGTCTTATAAGGAATAATAAACAAAAGAAAAATTAGAAAATTGTGATGTTTCCTTCCATTGCTCTCTGACCCACACTAACTCTAATTTGAAAAATCTTCATTGCATACCAATGCAATGAATGCAATGCAATAAAATAAAATCTTCATACCAAATTAAGAATGCTTCTATCAGGTTAGAAAAAAGGTCCTTGCTTCTCAGCATCCTGGCTCTGATAGTGGCCTGGAGCAGATGCCTGGGGAAGGGTATAAGAAAGCAAGCTGATACTTTTTCTAGGATGCTCTGCCAGGCTCCAGCTCTTCATGGGAGATTTTATTTCCCTCTGGATGACTTTGTCAGATCTAGAAGCTAAAATTGCTGATTCAAGTGTAAAATGGGGATTTTGAAGTTAAAGGCAAATCTAGCTGGAATCTCTATAGAAGTCTCTGCAATACTGCTCCTCCAGTAAAAGCAACCAATTTCTATTGAAATCAATTTGATTTATGTACGACTCTCTGAAGACAGAATATGCCCCTGTGAAATTTCTCATAAATGTATAAAAGCAGGTGCTTTCCCAGAAAAACAACTTTATTTCCCTGCGATCATAGAATCATAGGATCACTTGGTTTGGAAAAGACCTCTAAGACCATCAGGTCCAATTGCTAACTGCCAAGCCCACCAGTAACCCATGCTAACCACCATGCCACTCTACACATCTTTTGAATATGTCCAGGGATGGTGGCTCCACTACTTCCCTGGGCAGCCCTGTCTAATATTTCTGATATGAGTCGTTGGCCTTCTAGGCCACCTGGGCGCACTGCTGGCTCATGTTCAGCAGTTTTCAAAGAGCACTCCCAAGTCCATTTTCACCAGGCACCTTTCCAGCCACCGGGCCCCCAGCCTGTAACACTGTCTGGGTTTGTTGTGACCCAGGTGCAGGACCCAGCACTCATACATATTGAACCTCACACAACTGGCCTTGGCCCATAGATCCAGCCACTCCAGATCCCTCTGCAGAGCCCACCTGACCTCCAGCAGATCAACACTGCCACCTAACTTGATGTCATCTGCAAACTGACTGAGGGTGGCTTCATTTCCATCATCCAGATCACTGACAAAGATATTAAGCAGTACTGACTAAATATTGAGCCCTGGGGAACTCCACTGGGGACCAGCTGTTAACTGGATTCAACTCCATTCACTACTCTTTTCAGGGCCCGGCCATCCATTTATTTCGTTACCCAGTGAAGAGTGTACCCATCCAAGCCCTGAATAGCCAGATTTTCTGTGAGAATGCTGTGGGAATGGTGTCAGGGGCTTTACTAAAGTCCAGATAGAAAACATCCACAGCCTTTCCCTCATCTTCTACATGAGTGTTGTGGTTTAACCGCAGCCAGTCACCAGGTCCAATTCAGCTGCTCACTCACTCCCTCACCAGCAGGACTGGGGAGAAAATTAGAAGGGTAAAAGCTGGAGAACTCATGGGTTCATAAAGACAGTTTAATAGGAAAAGCAAAAGCTGTGCACATCAGAAAGCAAAACAAGGAATTAATTCACTGCTTCCCATGGGCAGGCAGGTGTCCAGCCATCTCCAAGAGAGCAGGGTCCCATCATAGGTAATGGTGACCTGGGAAGACAAGCACTGTCCTCCCACTTTACACACTGAGAATGATTTCATATGGTGTGAAATATCGTTTTGGTCAGTTTGGGTCATCCGTCCTGGCTGTGTCTCCTCCCACCCTCCCATGCACCCCCAGCCCCCTCACCAGCGTGGCAGTACAGAAAGCAACAAAGGCCTTGGCTCTGTGCAAGCCCTGCTCAGCAATAACAAAAACATCTCTGTACTATCAACTCCGTATTCAGCACTAATCCAAAATACAGCCCCATGCCAGTCACTAGAAGAACACTAGCCCTAGCCCAGCCAAAACCAGCACATTACACCTCTTACTCCGTACCATGTACATCATGCACAGGTCCCTCACTCTTCAATACAACTTCATTAACCATTATCCCCACTCCCATTCTTTGCTTTAATGAACAAGTATTGTTCCCTTAGTCTGTGGACTAGCCCTGGAAAATGTCCATGAAACGTCCACAAAATATCTGTTGAATTGGTTTATGCTTTTCCGGAACATTGTTATATTAAAAACCTTTTCAGTGGCATCTGTGGGATTAATAAAATCTGTCATTTGCAAAGATCTTGCTTTCATCACAGGTGATAAAATATATAGAATTTTCTAGTATGCATATATTGCATTTAGCTCAAGGTACAGAGGATATTTTTAAAATAAAGCTTAAATGAAAGAATTGCTTCAGCCGTCAATGAAATGCGCTTTTAGAGGTGAAACACAACAGCTGTTTAACATCACAAAGCAATATCATTGAATAATTTAGTTCACAAATTTGAGAAGAAAGGAATATTTATTCAAGGGAAACTCCAGATGGAAGTTGGGAAGGCAGATTGTCATTCTAAGACGGTGTTACAATCTTAACCGAAAAAACCCCCAGTAATTCCTGCAATAATTTTGCTCTTTCACAATGTTCTGTAAAATGCTAGATAGAAACAAGATTTTGCACATTACAAAACACATCACGGTACCTCTGCCATTATAAGACTAGGCATTATTGTCTCCTTTTAACAAGACTCAGAAGAGTGCCACAATTTATATCAGAGGACATGGGGATATGAGATTAAATACAATGGATCAGCTCATTAACCTGTTTTAGGCAAATTTTTTTCTGCAGTACTAGCTAGTATCAGATGTTTTCATAGCTAATACTAGATAGTAAAAGTATCAGCAATATATAGTCTGCAAACATGGCATAAACTATTAACCAAATTTAATCCTAATTCTCACCAGTTAGTTATTGACTTAAATTTAGTGTATATCTGTTTTCTAGGTTAAATCTCTCTAATCCCACTGTGGATATTCTCATAAACAGCAAAATATTACAGGAGTATGAATGTTTGCAGCTATTGAGCATATTATACATAATCCCTTTTTTTTTTAATAATCCTGATGACCTTGTAGATAAGTGCAACATGGGCTAATGAGAACTTCAGTAGGCAATTTCCTTGCATGCAGAATATGATCCTAGTAGGGTATGCTTCAGTTTGATAAGCCTAAAATGAACTTTCACTGTGTCTGAAATTTGAATTGTAACATGCTCTGGAAAGTTTGTTTATATATTGGGTCATCAGTTAATGAGACAAATTTTAAACCACTAAGAGCTTCATCTGGTCATACCCAATTTTGCTGTTCTGACAGGAATATTGCATCTTTTTGATTCCCAAACCTGTGGTAACCAAGTCAATCACCAGAAAGTTATTTAAGGAGAAGTCTTAAAAGCCTTGAGGCATAGAAAGTTATGGTACCTTATAGATACTTACAAGAGATAACAGTAGCAAAAGAGCTGTAAATCAGACAGAGAAAAGAAAATCTTAGGAAAAAAATGACATGTAAATTTTCTGAAGTACAGACCAAGGAAATCCCCAGAAAATTTTAAAGAATTTTAAGTATATCTGTATAAGGAGAAGAAAGTGGAGAGGGGATGAAGTTCAAAGTCCAGGAAAGATGAGACAAAAATGGAAATGTTACCCGTCCATTTGGAAAAGTGCTCTTAAGGATGTATTACAGAAATTCTTGTGCTGTTTTGAAACCCTGACTTTGAAATCCGGCTTTTGAAACTGGTCCTTACAAAAAGGCACTTGAGATCTTTTCTGTTATGCAGTGTTGCACTTCATTGAAATTATTGATTTGGGATCCCCTGAGTTCCTTGAGCTCCTCCCTTCTTTAACATTGTTGTGAGGTGTGTTGGGCTTTTGGGTCATTCCACTTCAACCTGTTACAAGTGGAGTTTGAAACTTCTGAGGGACTTTGTGAGATCAGGGTCTTACTCTCTGCAGGATCCAAGGTGACAGTAAAACCTGCTTTCAGGAGAAAGGTCCCTGAGTAAATAATAAAAGTAAATTTAGATTTTGAGGACAGCTAGCATGCAATATTAAGTGCTAATATGACCACTTATTTTCTGCTACGTTAGCAGAGAGGGTAACTTGTGACACAGATTATTCTGACATGATACAACAGTTTCTGGAAGGTACTTCATGCCCCAAAGAGCTTACAGTCCAAGGTAAGCAGCTACCAGTGAATACAACAGCTGGGGAAGCAGAAGGTAGTAGTGAAATCATAATCAGTGAGATAAACTGATGAGTCATAGCTCATCAGCTCATAATCCAAAATATAAGATGTTATCTAACACTGTCACTATGAGGCAATTCATCATGTATGCTCTGCATTGTTCTTTAAGTAGCAAATATGGACAATTGTGGGCTGTGGGAATTTTCATCTGCTCCTGTTGTCGAGTGAAATTTTAGCAATCAAAGGAAAAGCAAACAAAAACCCAAAAAGATCTTTAATGCTTTCTCGTGACACGGCAGTGATAGGAGGAACCTATGGTGGTTGGAGCCCAGACCATTCTATCCTTAAAGGACTGCAACTATCATTTGGCTTTATCACCAGAACACAGCATGGCACACTCTTACCAAGTAAACTCAAGGGGTGATCTGATGTATTCTGCACTCTTTTGACACTTCTAAGACCTCCCCCCAGACAGATCACACCAGTTGCTTGTGGACTAGTGCTAACAAGTTATAAAATAGGAAAAATATCCACATCCTAGTAGAGGTGTTATGGCTTCATGGATATCTAAGAAAATCCTTTCTATAGGGAACCTAATACAGCTGCCAAGGAGGTATATCCTGTACCACCTACTCCTAAAGTGCCAAATACATGTATCATAGAATCATAGAATGGTTGGTGTCAGAAGGAACCTTAAGGACCATCTAGTTCCACCCCCCTCCATGGGCAGGGATACCCACACACCCACTAGCTGGCAAAGCTGTGAAAGAGGGCCCAGAGAAACTGCTCAGGAGGGTGCTGAACTGTCAGAGGTGGTGAGATGTCACTGGAAATGGTCCAATTTCCCAGCATTTTTGTGACATGATAACTGCAGGAGCCTGAACAGAAACTGTCTAGAAATATGCTAACTGACAGAAACACACAAAATTTCTAGGATGTAAACATTGGCTGCTAGGAATCACTTGCTACTGTAAATGCAATTCAAAAGGTTTTGTTTTTCCAAATTGAGTTTGCTGGCATCTAAGTCAGCTATTGACTATAAAAATGTGCTTCAGAAGCGAAAAGGATGCGTCATACGCTATGTAAATATGAAATATTTTCAAAGGATTTTAAAAAGAGTGTGAGCATACTTAAATAAACCTCATAAAGAAGAAGCTGAAGAGTCAATATTGCAGTTTTTTCATTGGTCTCTGATAAGAGATTGGATTATAGATGGAACAAAACCACTTAGTAACTGCTACAAGAGACTGAGTTAATTTTCCAAGAAAAGCGGTGACTCAGTTCAAAATGAAACGTGGAGGTTATTGGTGATAATAGAATAAATTTGGATGAGAATCCATAATGCTGAGAGTTGGAAAATCATGGAAAATGAAGAGAAAAACAAGAATAGTTAATGGAGCAAATGCTGAAGACCAGCACAAACTAAGAAAATGTCAGGTACAGTGGAAAATGGAACAAGCTGCAATAGATTTTGCCACTTTTCAAAGGTTTCAAGCCATCATTTCACATCCTTGTATTTGGCTGTGGGTAGCACAGTGTTAAGGAAGTGCCCTGTAGAGGGGTGGAGAGAGCTGTGATGCAATTTGGATCAACCACGAGAAATTAAATGGGACATTTAAAACTTTTATGACGGATGCTAATACAGAAGCCATTCTGTTGAAAGAAGCCTTCTGGAATCTTCTGTAGGAGAACTACAGATATTAGAAGGGTAAACAGGCTAAATGTGAGGGAATGCTTGTACTCCTTAAAGGAACATGTGTCTCAGCTGCACATGTAAATAAAAATAGAAAAGTTGTGGTGTGTAATAGGACTAGTATAGAGCAAAATCATTTGAGGTTGAAAGTGCGTCTTACTGATATTCTTGATAAAACTTCCTTCATTGAAAACGAGACTTGAGAAGATTTTTAAAAGGTGTATTGCTGGGAATAGATAGGTTGTTAGCATGATAATCATAGCTATAACGACTTATAACATCTTCATGCTGTGTGGAGACTTGTCCTTACATAAACAGGAAAGGTAAAAGCGGAGATTCATAGGCTTGTTTGCAGCAAGAATTGAGGACAAGGTTGAAAATCTGCACCTGTTATTTTAGAGGGAGGGAAACCTGTGCCTCACTAAAAGGATTAAATTAATATTTAAAATATTACATCGGCATCTGAGGTGCTGTGTTTAGGAGGACTCTTGGTGGTTGCTCTTAGTAAAAAAGGTTTCATGTCTGTGTAAATTCAACAATCTCTATGGGACACAGGCTTTCACCAAAATGACATTTGTGTTTTCTGAGGTTCTCAAGGTATTTTTCTTTGCAACCTTTGCTCTTCTGAAAGATTACACTTGATCAGCCAGGGCTCCAAGGGGCTTTGGTATGAGTCAGACACGGGAACAGAAAGCATAGGCCATGTATCTTCATCTATTTTTGGTCACCACTTCTACAACAGCCCTACAGACGAAGAGAAAACACACACAGTCCTTGAAGTACACTATAACAGACATTCACAGATAATCTGAAAGCTTTAGGTCAGCAGTCTATTGTGTTTATCTATTCATCGCACTGGATACCACCTTAGATTTTGACAAAAGTCCAAGCCATCCGAAAGATGCATCAGCCATGAGGTACTGACATGATACAAAACTAAGCTGCTTATGAATATGTCCAAAGATAACCTTCTTGGGATGAAGAGTCTATTTTCTTTATTATAGAACATCTTGAAACATGTGTCGATACCAAGAAATTAAAAAGGAGTCATTGACCTTGTTTTATGGGAGTAAATATGCTCTCAAGTCTTGCTAAACAGGTGGGAAACACAGGCTGTGTTATAATAAAGACCCTGACAGAGCAGGAGAAAGTGATAATGAGGAGAAAAGACATCCTAAATTTGCTTACAGAAGAAAAATGTTATTCTCAGCTAACTGTCCCAAGCGACTGAACCCAGAAGTTCCCCACAGCAAAGCACAAGACTGAAGTGTAATTCTGCTAGATGTGATGTACTTCACAAAGTAACACCTCCCAGCAAGACAAGTCAGCAGGCACCATTCTGTGCAGTGTGACCTGTAGGTCACATTCTTTTGGAGCAGTCCTGTCACTGCATGGCTTCATGCAGCAGGTTAGAAGCTGCTGGAGATCTGCACTAGTGCCATTCACTGTACATTGAGACAGAAAGAGTTAGGATCCAGAAACTCTGTTTTGAACTGACTTAGCTATTTGGTGAGAAGTTGGAGGACAGAGCCTGCATGAAACTACATTTCATTGCCTTCTAGTTGCCTTCTCACTGAAACACCAAAAGAATGAGACCAGCTGGGGCTCTCAGAGTGTGACTCAAGAGTAGTTCCTGAATAGACCTCCCAGTTTCTCTGCCCTATGAGGTCAGCTTTCACCTACAGGGAAGAAGCTGGGTGGCCAGGAACAAAGTTCCGTCTCTTGACAGCTTGACTGTCTGTGAGGAAGTGTGGTGCCTCCTGCGTGGGCTTTGAGCTACTGGGCAGCCAGCCCATGACCTAACACCTCCCTTTCCTCATGTGATGTGTAGAGGCAACTATTACTACAGTAACTACCCAAACACATGACGATGGGAGCTTTACATGAGCAGGGAAGAAAAATGGATCAAGGAATAGGGCAGCAAAATTTTCCTGTGGTTTTCACCTCCTGTACTCCTTGATCATTCTCTCTTTAGCTATATTTCAAAGCACAACCTGAGTCTTGGTGTACAGAATACCATTCCACGAGGCAGTGCTGAGACACAGCTACGGAGAAGAGTGAGCCCTGCAAAGATTTTCCAGCATTACAGTAAGGTAGGAACTGTCAGATATGGCCTCACATAGATTGCACTCCACAAAGCTTGATCATCTTTTCTTCCCAGGTCATAGAAGTTGTCTTGCCCTAATTCCCTGATGCATTTTTCAGCCTTCTATTCTGGATTTTAGTCACCTTTATTACAGAGGGTTCACTGCTGTTTTAATTAACTCCATTCATTACCTTAACCAGATGAGACTTATATTTTGGACCCATAGCAAAGCTAAGCTTGTTCACCTACCACATTTATCTAAGAAGTAAACTAGTAATCCAGTTTTTAAGGGTTGTGTGATCAGGAAAAAATACCATTTCAACCAGTAAGGTATAAAAATGTCTCTAGACCACAGAGCTCAAGACAGTAAATCAAACCCACAAACTACATGGAACCTGATATATCTTTTCGATCCAAAAGGAGTAACTTGAGGATTGATGCTTCTGTACTGACCCTGAAGCAGCTATTTTCCTGGGATTTTGCTGAAAAGATTACAAAAAATAGTTGGGAATCTGTAAAGCACATTTCTCAGTGTTGTCATATGTAACCCTTCAAGTGGTCATGTTAGGAATTTGTTCATCAGTTACAATTCCGTCCCACCCATGTAGGAAAAGGAAGAATCATATACAAAATGTATAAATAAAACAAAAAACAAATAAACAAACAAAACTCAACCGAGACACAAAACCGTTTCTATCACAAATCCCTATGCCTCCAACCATGACTAAATCAGTTCCTGTCCTCATTTTCACAGGCAAAACAAGAGGTCTGTGGTTAGGGAGGGTAATTGAATCAGTTTCCCCAAAACAGAATTTGGAGAAAACAAGCAGATGGATAACTCTTACACAACCAGAAAGATGATTACTGCTTAATCCTGCATATATGATCCATCTTCTTCCTGCTCCCACAACCGCTCAGCTCAGCTTCTTCGGTTTGAGCCCTTCATTTTGTGCAATGCCTGAAATTAGACTCTGCTTTAGTAAGGCCGTGTCTTACTGAATGAAGCATCTGGTATGTTGAAATCAGTTGAAATGCTCTTGAATATATGAGATGTTCAGATATTATCCAAATGCTCTTGAGTTCACATAGCATTATAGCTACAACGAAATGCAAAACGGATCTGACAATTCACGTCTGACATTCAGCCAGGGATATCTCAGTGTCCATCTTTCAAAAGAAAATAGAGCAGCAACCCATCATCTCAATTCTAGATTCTTGTAAATGTATCAAGTTGGACACTTAAAATAGCCTTTCTTTTTTTTTTAATGTCTTGGCCAATGTTTTACATTTTGTATGCAGTTTAGTGCAGCTGCAGTAAAAGAGGTCTAACATGTTGGCTTGTCTGAATAGGGCTTGGTTATATAAAACCATGGATATTGTGCTAGCAAAGAGTTTCTTGATTGCATGAAGAATAGAGTGGCTAAAGAACAGAACATTTAAATAATAGGTACCAAAAAATGACTCAAATGCAATGATGAATATACCATAGCTTTTATGTGTGAGGAGGGAGTAATGTTGAGCCTGTTCTCTTTAAGGAGCTGTGATATCATGGCAAAAGTATTTAGACCAGAATGAGAAATGTTTTGGAAAAAAGTTACATAATAGATTTGTGTTGTTAGACTAGATAGAAATCAGAGGAGATATCTTTATGCTGTGCTAATTCCTCTTCTAAAAGCTGCAGAAATTTTGTCATTGATCTTGGTGGAATAGAATACGATGGTGTGAAAAAGAAAGCTGTGGACTGCTTTTAAGGAGGTATTGTTTCACAGGAGAAGTGAATAAACAAGATATCCATTACAAGGATTTTAAGTCAGTTTTTATTGTCTAGGAATAGCCAAGAATCTTAGTGATTATAAAGGAGCTCTTCACTGCCTGAGCTCTTCTCCTTCCTGCTTGACTGCTTAACTCCATACGAGAGCCGGAACAAGACTCAGGCAATGCTAAGCCACATTTAAAATTAGTGATTCAATGTTTTTAGCAGGTTGAGATAGAAGTGCACAAGCCTTTTTCTGGCTTTTATGCATGGGAAATA
This sequence comes from Oreocharis arfaki, assembly GCA_013398015.1. Lineage (NCBI taxonomy): Eukaryota > Metazoa > Chordata > Aves > Passeriformes > Paramythiidae > Oreocharis > Oreocharis arfaki. The sequence goes on from VZRR01012134.1 coordinate 69,723, forward strand.
ACTTTCACTCTATTTGGAGGGAAAGGATGTTGATCTGCTTCTTGCATTTAAAAAAAAACCACAAAGAACTGACACCCATATATATCTATAAGTACACACGCATCTGATCTTTTTGTGTGTCCTAGTTTTCAGCCTGGAGCTTTACCTTGGTGAATTCTACCGGCATGATGTCCCTATGTTTCAAAGTTAGGGCTGAGAAAAGTCTCAGTGTATCTTCATATTTCATATAGATACTTCCCTTGTAGACATCTGGGGTGTGACTCAGCTCCAGCTTAAAACCAATATACTTGTGTTGCTGCTTGGAAGTATCTATGTGTGCATTAGAGGCTTCGTTCAGCTCCCCGTGTAGAGATCTCAGACTGTGTGTGATACCCTTTCGTGTCTCATCAGGCTTCCAGCTGCTCCTCTAGGAGACACAACTCTTCTTCAATGTCTGTGTCATGCCCATCAATATGTGGTGTCCACTTTGGCTGCCCTAGGACATGTCAAATGGCAACAGAAAGCTTGAGCAACCTAATTCAGGTCTATGTCCTCACAGAATACAATAAGCCTAAGTTCCCAGTACAACAGTAAAAACTTGCAGCCAAGCATCCTATTCTGTACTGAATTTTAGTCCTGAATTGCCTTTTGTTTTCTCCAAAGTTGTGTTTGTAGTTCAGGTCTGAATTCAAAGAGAGCACATACAAGCCCAGACACCATTGCTCTGGCTAACAGACATGATCAGGATACCACCACAGGATAATTGATAGCTGACAGATGCTACTTTACCCTTTGCTCTTCAGTCAACTGCAGGGATCACAGGCTGATGCCTGAATGCAGAGAGCCTGTTGCTATGGAGTCAGAAGTTGAAGGGACAGGACAGTTATCAAGTAAAATTTATCCAGCGTTTTTAGTAATAAATACAGGATTTTCCATTATGTTTTAAGAGACAGACATGACTTATACCCAAATAAAACATAAATCCTTGGGTTTCTTCCACAAATTGGAAATCTTCTGACAAGTTGTAATGCAGCTGGTGGACATGGTTTTGGTTACAGAACTAAATGGCGTTGTTTAAGGGCTGCTGTACGTCTCAGGAGCCATTGTTTTACCTTGCAGAGGGTTTTGTGCCAGTAGGAACTTAAAATATTCCTTGTCTATTCAGTGAAGCATGTTATCTCCTCAGCTGAGCCAAAGCTGCTGTGGGGCTGCTCTAACAACCATGCTTCTCATTTAGTGGCAAACAAAAAATGTTTAAAAAGCCAAATGCTTTTCAAAGCATTTGTTTTCTAAAAGCAGGATCATTTATCCATCCCAATTACCATCACAGCTAGTGATGAAGGGGAGAGAAGCGCTTTACCATAGTACCGAAACTCAGAGGTGCTGCACAGCTGGGATGAAGCAGGACTGAAATTTTTTTGCCATGAAGCGCTTTACAGGATGAAGCCATGACTTAATGTTGAAGTTGCATGAGGTATTGCCATCAGGATCATTGCCATAAATAGGTGGAGACATTTCTATATCCTCACATCCTTACAGCTTCCACCTCGCCCCTTCATTGCTGCTTATCCCCCTCCCTCGCTGCTGCTTCTGCTGACAGAGCTGCACCAGGGGAGCACCATGAGCACATCCCTCACATGACCCAGCTTAAAAGTAAACTTCCTCCACCCAGGGTGTTTCACTGAATAAGTTTCCAGACACGTTATGTCATTTATAAGAATGATCATATGGGATCAAACCACCTGTCCCTTTAGCCCTGTATCCTGTCTCTGGCAAGAGACAGTAGAAAACAGCTCAGGAACCTCCTGCTCAAGGAAAAAAAGTGCTTATTTGCGCTAGCAGTACTTTAGGCACAGCTGTGGGAATGACAAAACAGTTTATAGACGGAAACAGAATGATGCAGAAAGAAAGGGGCAAACCCACCACTCTCTGTATCACACCTCTAACTGTTTGGCCAAATAGGACATAGCTAACTCACAGAAAAGAGTCGTGTAAGCTGTTTACTACTGCTGGTATTTATTCCAAAATATTTTTTAAAATATTTTGTTTCTAATTATCAGGATTATGAAAATTAAAAGCATCCACATATCTTTCCCTTCAGCTGGACTAGAGCCGAGACACTAAATCATATTTTCTGCAAAAATTCTAGCCAAAATTCCTGGGGGTTTTTCAGCCAAATGTGTTTCCCTACTTGAAAAAATCTTAAAAACATTTATATGTGGGGATTGTATCATTCTTTGAGTCATTAAAGCCAAATTTCTTGAAAAATCTTTAACATTTTTCAACAACCTTGACTTTGGACACCTCTTGTTTCTGCATGTTAGAGCACAAGTTGCAGAAGAGAAATGGGAAGAGTTAGGAATACAGTTTTGAAGGTAACTTCTCCTCAAGATCATGGGTCAAAGAAGAAGCCAGAGCAATGTGAATGTTATTAAATCTCCCGTACTGCAAGCAGTCTTCTAAATATGTATATATACACACACAGCCTGGCTGCAACCTGAGTATATTATCATTCATTACCCGCCCATGGGGGACCTTTGGGATAGTCTCAGAGAAAAGAAGAACAAGAATTGTAATAAGACTTCATGACTATGATGCCAGGAGAACAGCACAAGCCTTGCTGAAAGTGCAAATAACAATTAGCTCTTCAATCTCCAGGGAGTCAGAGGGTAAAACTGATGGAACATCTGAGAAATGCTTCCTGAAGAGATAAAATAATTCAAAAACCTTAAGGAAATTTGCAAGACTGAGATATTTATTTTGCTGGTTCTGGTTTTAGAAACTAAGAGGAAAGGTTGCATTCAGATCCCTACTTGAACACTTTATTAATTTAAGCTGCTAGCATTGTTGTCTAGAGACAACACTGTTCAAGGTCGAAATTTTGAATCCTGGGTTTTGTCTGTCAATCCTTACACAAACGTCCTCTGTAAGGCAACAAGAAAAAGGAAGAACAATATAAAAAAATGCAAACACTTTTTCAGCTCTGAAGAGTGAAATCTTGCCACTGAAAATCAGTGACGCCACAAAAAAGAGGTATTTCGAAAGTGATTTGTCAAAAACATGTAATACTTTGATTCAACACCAGAAATTATCATCTAGACAGATACTACACAGAAAAGTAGCTTGCAAATGCTGTTCTGAGACACACCTCAGGTGTGTTTCTATTGCTGCCATTGCATGAAGCTCTGTGTAAAAATAAACACCATTTTCTTTGCCACAATGGGAATGAGTTCCACATACTGCAAGGAGCAATCCAGATGGAAAGGGGTCTTATTGTGTCTCAAGAGCACGGGTTCAAAGCATATCTAGAATTCATTTCCTTCTGAAGCAAAAAAATTCATGGCACTGAAAATTACTGCCATGGAAAATTAAAAAGAAATGCACTTTAAAAAATCAAGAAAGTAGATAATAGAAGTCACTGAAAAATGCATTGTTAAGAACAGGCATGAATACAGATAAGCAGACATCACTAACTGACATGTCAAAATCATGTAAAATGTTATCATTTTCCTTCTGCTGATAGATACCAAACACCAGAGTAACAAGGCTCTCCTGCTCTGTTTACCCTGAATATTGCAACCAATTCATTTCCTAAGCGCAGTGAAATACGCATTTTTTTTCCATAAATATAAGTACCAGTGAGAGCCATTAAGAGTTAAGCTTCTGAAATGTAAAGCAGCACAGGCACAGCACCTGTTACTGAACTAGCTAACATTTTCTTTTGTAGCTTTTCATCATCACGTGTTTGAAACATTGCTGTTTTCACTTGCTTTTTCCTATGCTTGGCATTTGCCTTAAGTGCTTATAGATGTAGATTTGAACAGATTGGAAGCAACAAGAGGATGATATGGCCTGCACTTGGTGTTTTCTTCCAGGCTAACAATTTTTTATCAGCAGCGTGAATTTCGAAATTTAACTTTGTGAGGTGAACTTCAGCATCATTTTGCCAGCACATTAAACAGCAGTTAACAAAGTGTTTCATTATGAGATTTGAAAAATTAAAGCCATCTCAGGGAGGAGATGGGAAGAAAGGAAGGGGCATAAGAACAAAGAATGATCTAGATAAATTAATTCACCTATATCTAAGAAAAAATTTAATTAAAAATAAAGGATATAAAGGATATTTACTTATCATAAAAGCGAAAAATTACCTATAAAATCTATTCTATTTATCTGATGCTTTCCTCCAGTAGAAGTCACTATAACACAGCTTCAGGTAATGTGGTCATCTCCTGCTGTAAGTAAAAAGAAACGCTCCATTTTTCCAGTCTTGCCATGCTGGCCAGTGTTGACTATTGAAATGCTGAGTGCGGTTTGTCTGTTGTTTGGTAGAAACCAATTGCTCTTAAGTACTTACCCATGTGTGTCAAGATTCAGTCTAGAATTGATTCCTTACAACTATGTTATAAAATCCAGCAAATAAGATTTTCTGGAAGACATGTTGACAGGTCCTTAACTAGATAGTGCTATAGAATGCCAATATAATTAGCTGGGCAGATCACGCAATTCGTGCAGACTACAATTCATTTCTGACACTGCTCGTTTTATCAGACCTTACTAATTTTGCACTTGTCCCTCCTGTCTTCTCAGCTGAAAGCTAATATTGTTGATACCTGGACTTACACATCTGATAAGTCTGATTGCCATGAGGTGACATGAAGTCCATTCAGAAAAATGCCATACACAGTGCCATAGTAATTGCTACTTTTCATAAGGCCTTGCAATGATAGGAGAAGGGGGGATGACTAAGCTGAATGAGGGAAAATTTAGATTGGGTATTAGGAAGGGATTCCTGTGAGAATGGTGAGGCACTGGCACAGTTTTCCAGAGAAGCTATGGATGCCCCTTCCCTGGAAGTGTTCAAGGCCAGGTTGGATGGAGCTTTGAGCAACCTGGGCTAGTGGAAGGTGTCCCTGCCCATGGCAGGGGGGTTGCAACTAGATGATATTTAAGGCCCATTACAGCCTAAATCATTCTAGAATTCTATGAAATTACCCCACTATTTCTCTTTTCTATCAGTGTTTTCAAACTCCTGCTATTTTTGGAGGAACTAGAACTATAAACCCTGTAGATTATCGGTATTCACTGGTTTTGATTTGCTGATTTTACTCCTTAGGAGTGACTCTAGTATAACAATGAGTACTTTTGCAGCCAGTCAAATTCCCTTCCAGATTCAGAGAAATTCAAGCAGAAGACATTTAATAATTAAGGTGTTAATTATGGGTTATTCAACTAGTAGAAAATAGATGAACCTGAAAGTAACAAATAAGATATCTACTGAAACAGACAAAGAAGGTACTCATCAAGGGAAATACAGATGTTAATGTATCTCATTAACATATCTTGATATCTCCTGAATTTTTTTGATGTCCTTATGTTCAATAATTCCACACTCTAAATAAGTGCTTCTACATCCTAAATGATTACTTCTGAGGCGCAAAGAGAAAAAGTATTTTGTAGCTTCAGAAACTTCAGAACTCAGAAACTTTTTCACCCAGAGGGTGGTTGGGCACTGGAACAGGCTCTCCAGGGAAGTGGTCACAGAACCAAGCCTGATGTTCAGGAGTTCAAGAAGTGTTTGGACAATGCTGCCAGGCACGTGGTGTGATTCTTGGGGCTGTTCTGTGCAAGACCAGGAGTCGGACTCAATGATGCTTTTGGGTCTCTTCCAGCTCAGGATATTCTATGATTCTAAAAATGATTGGAATAACACAAAGAGTAAAAATAATTTCCCTAATATTTTTTTGCTATCATAAAAGTGGTGGGGGTTTTTTCCACATAATTCCTGCAACTGGGAAAAAATTCTAGGAAGTCAACACTTGTGATGCCTAAGAAAACAAAAATGTGCTAGGGAAGATATGCAGGGGAGTCAATTTATTTGGCTTACTGAAATGAGAGACTGCATCAATACTCCTCTTATTTAATCTTGCAACTTTCCGTGTCTAATTTCTTCAGCCAAAGATTTTGTCCTTTTATCTGTGGTTATCTACATTTGCCTGGGATGGTATTAAAGGCACAGGATGTCATCTTGGTTTCTCTGTGTGTTCTGTAAATCCTGTACATGCAGGTCTTTGCTTACACAATGTAACTGTACTGTATACGTGTGCTACATCAAACCACTCTGCAAAGCAAAACAATTCCGCTTTCAGTTATTTTAGCCATGATGTTCTGTTAACCCCTCTGGAAATGCAGTATGGACTATAAAAAAGAGCATTAACTTTCCTACAGAAATTTAAGCTTCCCTACAGAAATCTTTCCTGAAATATGCAATCTTTATTAAATTCCTTTGACCAACTTAAAATTGCACAGGAAGGACCTCAGTTATTAAGTATTTCATGTAAAGGAGATTATTCCATCTCTTTGTCTTAAAGTCTTCTGTCTTAATTTTGTCTTAAACCCTTCTAAAGATTTCTATTCATTCCAGTCCTATTAAATTTTAAGGGGCTCTTCTCTTTTGTGACAGAATGAGCAGTATATACAGTCAGCTGCTCGTTGTGCAGATTTTCTTCTGTGGAAATGCTGCTCAGTAGGACACCACTTTCCAGAGCCTGTTTCGTTCATTTCACACTGCTCCCCAAAAAGCCTCACATTAGTAAGGTTCAACAAGCACTTCCCATTCCCCTCTCTTCATGTTTGATCACATCCAAATTTGCATCATTAGACACTGTCTTTCCCTTATTTGCACAGGAGTGAGATGCAGAACTGCAGGGTTAATGAATCCTGATTAAGTTTGTCTTCACTGGTTTGGAAGGAGATGTCTGATAATGGGATTTCTTTTTTTCTTTTTTTTCTTTTCTTTCTTTGCTTCTATATACAACTAGCATAATTGGGTAGAAGACAGTTTAAACCTGATCTTCTGATATGCATTTGTAGATCCTAAATTCTGAATAAAACCCAAAAAATGGTCATGTTATGTTCATTATGTTTTCCTGAAATATCTTTTCAGTGTCCTCAGTAAATTGTTCCACACACCTGATTTATTTTTTTTTAAGAAAGCACTGCAAACTTTAAAATTTTTGGCTGCATCTGGTCGAAATGGATTAGGTATGACTCTTTTTGGCCAGTAAACATCACTTTAATCAGCAACAGTGGTTATGAAATAAACCAGTTATTTAATAAAAAGGGGTGTTTGTAAGGAGGGTGAAAGATGTGTGGGGAGATTAAATCCAAGAATATCACCTGTGCAGATCGAGGCTATCCCCATCTTGAAGCTGAATCTCCTGTCAGTCTGCCTGGACAATACCTATTCTCCCACGAAGATTTTAACTGAGTTTACAACCCTCTGAATCCAGTATAGATGCTTTGAGTGTTTAAAAAAAAGAACTAGTGCTCATGGCAGGGGGTTGGAACTAGGTGATCCGTCTTTAAGGTCTCTCCAACCCAAATCATTCTATGATTCCCTGATTCTGAATATGCTTCCTTTATGTCCCAGGGTGATTTTCCATTTAGAAGAAAAAAACAACAAACCCGAAACCAACCAACCAAAAATCCAAACTACTAAACATCTTTTTACAATACACAGTGTCCTTCAGCTGTACAAAGTGTGTCACTTACCTGAAGAAAGCTCAGGTAGAAGTAAGCCTGCAGTGTCAGAAACATGTATAGTGTCAGAAACATGTATATTCAACTAGTTAGGAGCTTGTGAAGACCAGAAATCCTGCTTTGGTTTAACTAAATCAATTTGAAACTGAGCCAGCGAGTGCAGACCAGATGCATTTTTTTAACTCTTGCTTGAATTGCTTTGGCAAAGGTAAGCAAAAGCGTCAAGTGAGCAAAGCAGAGGATAACAGTAGTTAATTTAATTGGCATACTTCTGTATTAGAAACTCATACTGCCTATACCACAACCGTCCACAAAAAAATAAAAATATAAAGGTAGAGCCATGACCCTGGCAAACCATTTCTGTTTTACCCGGTTTTCTATTATCCCTTTCCCTTTATGCTTTCTGCCGGAGACGTGATTCATGGGGTTTGCTGCTGGAAGGAACAGTTAGATCACAGGCTGTGGTCTCATAGCTCTGCAGCTGCATTACCATGGCTTAACAAATTATCCCTGACTCTGAGCCACTGGCACAGTTGCAGAGCATGCTCACAGCCCACCCTAAAACTGATGTAATGTACTGAAGCTTAAACTTCACTGAAAGACTTTTAAGATAAGTTCCGTTACCTTGCGATTGGGACAGATTAGGAGCAAGCACATGGGCAGTTACCTTCCAAAAATACATCTCATCCAAGAGACAGTAACCTATTAGGCTCCCATAACTCCTCAATGTTCCAAAGCCATAAGTCTTGCCTCCTTTATAGCTTAAGCCATAAAACTTCAATGAGTTGCTCTGGTATTGGACCTGCAGTAATCTCTCTGGGGCAGGAAGCACCCTCTCAGCTGCAGCACTGAACTCGGTGTCACTGCATCCCACACACTAATGAGCTCATTCAGAACATCGTGATGTAAACCAGGCAGTGTCTATGAGTTAGGGGGAACTTTTAGTCTGGCATTTCAAGAAAAAGCCTGCTATGGTCACATTGCATGTCGGCTTTTCCTTCCTTCAGTCTGCTTTCTTGGAGCCTCTGAAAAGATGGGCTTAACTCAGGCAAGTTTGGCACAGACAAAATGGATCAACTTTATTTTTTTCATAAGATTCATCCAAATAAACAGCTATGTAATGGAGTGCTGCCTCAAAAATCCCCTTGCTGAGAGGAAAACTGTGCTTTTAGGTCAACCCTGTATTAGAAACTAGAAAATCCACTTGGGAGAATAAGTTGAAAATGATCTGATAGGGAAAGACTTTGCATCTTATTACTTCTCAGGGAATATATGGAATCTTATCTCATGCTTGAGATAGCACAAAAATATGAGTGTAACTTCTGTAATAGTCAAACCTTCACAATATGTTTCTCCAATTTGTATTGCTTAATAACTAGCACAATGGCAGGTATCACATTGTGGCTTGGTGTTGTTTGCTGGCTCCCCCTGACCTAACAGACGTCACAGTGGCATCAATAGCAGCGAGAGTGCAAGCCACCCATAGTCCATATCGGGAGTGGCAGTGCAAAGAGTTTGAAACGCCCACATCACTCGGACCACAGACTTGTTGCATGAAGTCAAACAGAATTTCCAGTATCCTTGGCAAAATTTTTGTTACCAGTAATGATATCAAGCCTGAGCTATAGCCCTGCTGCATCATAGCCCTGCCTGTGCCTGGATGCTAAAGCTGAATGAGCTGTTCCCCAGCCAGAGTGCCTCGTTTTCTCTGACTTTGCAAGGCTTCATTTCCAGAGTGCTGCCTGGTAATGGTTTTGTCATTCACCACAAATGCTGGAAACATCCCCCAATAAAACAACCTCAACAGCTTCAACAATTACAGGGTACTCCATGAAACATGAGCAGGCAGCACAGAATTTGGCTAGATTGTATCCAAAAAACACCCCTGTAGATGTAATGTTCTTAGACAAGTATTACTTTTTCCCGCAATGGAATACATATGTATTCCATTCCCTGGAAGTGTTCAAGGCCAGGTTGGACAGGGCTCTGAGAAACCTGGTCTAGTGGAAGGCGTCCCTGCCCATGGCAGTGAGGGGTGGAACGAGACGATCTTTTTGGTCCTTTCCAACTATTCCATTATTCCATGATTCTAAGACTCCTAATGTATGTATTAATTTCAAGAGATGGATACACTGGAATTCTGTATCCTTTCTTATGTTTTGAATAATTGAAACATTCTTTTCTGTGTTGTTTAGTGTTTCAATATTATGAACTGGAATTACAAGTGTCACTGCAGGTGACCTCTGAAGTGGGTATGATGACTTTGCTGAAGAAGATGTGAGCAGCTGCTTAGTCTTTACCTCTTCGCACTATTTGCAGATGCAGGGTTAAAATATGGCTCTTTGGAAGGGAATAATATGGCTTTGAGGAGAACTGATCATACACATAGGAGCATAAGGTCAGCTGGAAACTGCTGCTAGGAGCCTTCAAAATTCAAGTTACTTTAAGTAGGTGGTTCTTATTGTATTGTTTAACCTCAAGGGGCAATTGTTGTGGAATGCAACTGAAATCAGTAGCCTATAATAAGAAAAATGCATTTAGCAAACAGATGTATCTGAGAATTGGGAGGGGCTCTATACGACCTTCAGGCATCCTCCATGTGAGTGGATGGAAGGTAAAACATCCAAGTGCACACATAGATGTATTAGCATTGATTTAGTCTGAGTCCGTAGAGCAAAAGAAAATACAACTTTAATGTATTGCATATGTCCCCAAAATGTACCAAATGTCCAATCTACTGAAGGAGTGGAAGGAAACTGCCTTGTGCACACGGTGGTTTTGACATGTTGCTATTTAAAGCCTGTTTAAGCACTTTTCCAATTGCTGTGGAAGAATCCACCAGCTATCGTCAGAATGAACAAACCCTCGTAGGGTTGATGGTGTCAAGTTTTGCGTGGCACATCTGCTTCCATGCCTATGGTAGTGATTTTTAGATTGATCTAGAGAGGTCCCTTTTGCAACAAATTGTTTCACTCAGTATTCACAGAGGGATGGCAGTGGCTGCAGTCTTTCACAGCACAAACGACAAACTCTTGTATTTTGATGGTGATGTCAGCAGGTGTGAGGTTTCAATCTTTCTTGAAATTTGCTGCCAATCTGAGCCTTGTCAATGAGAAAGTCTTCTTACTGCTCCTTTTCCTTCTCCTCCTCTAACAGTCGTATTCTGGTATAGCACATAAAAGGTCATCGAGCGGGCTGAGCAAATGGATTTATACTGAATTTTCAGTTAACTAGATACAGTTTTGAAGATGATCTAAGTCTCTAGATCACTCTTGTCAGTGATGCCACTTGCATCTGCATTCTTCCTTGATATTCACAACAAATTTAGCCAGTATACCAATTCAGGTATCAAGAAGAATATTAAGAACCACTTCTTCAGCAAAGGAGAAATTGAGACAACTGGACGCACATCTCTCCAAGGTTTCAAGGATATTTGAATTTCAGAGAGCAAAGACTTTTTGTCCTAAACACCGTAACAGCAAGAAAACTAGATGCCCTTGAGGTTACCTTGGCCTGGTCAGAAGGTAACTCAAACAAATGACAACATACCTCCAAAAAATAACAGGTGTTTTACATTAAAAGGCAAATCTTGCAGATGTCTGGTGACCTAGAGGAATGCATCTTACAAGTGCAGTTTCTGAGTCTTTGAAGATTTCCTTAACTTTCTGCTCAGCAGTGTCCACACTATTGTCCACACTATTGTCCACACAGGGACTTCTCATTTCATCCTGAGGTGCCAAAATTTAGTTTTCCACTAAAAGCAGATTTATGAAACCTACTTACACTCTCTTTCCATGAGAGGCCAGATTCAGTACATAAGTCATACCTCTATTCAAGTTTAAAAAAGGCCCACTGCATGGGGCTTGGAATAAATCCCTGGAAGTGTTCAAGACCAGATTGGGTGGGGCTTTGAACAACCTGCTCTAGTGGATGGTGTCCCTGCCCACGTCAGGGGTGTTGAACTAGATAATCTTTAATGTCCCTTCCAACCCAAACCATTCTGAGATTCTATGATTTTACAGCATAATGAAAAGAAAATGAAGGCTCTTCTTTACAGCATTGCAACTAGCAGCTATGCTGGAATAAGCATCAGAAGTGCAGGGATCATGAAATCAGATCTTTGCATCTTGTGGGATTAAACCTGCAGCAAGAACAGGTCAGACCCTGACTGCCGTACTGCAAGCAACTAGACAGGTAAGGAAGGAATTTTAAGCAGTGAAAATGGGTAGGCTGTGGGCAGGTGATGGAGAACCAAGGCAAGTCAGGACATCTAAAACCATATTTCCATTCAGTCCGGAGTTTCCCCCTATACCATACAGATGACATCCATAATAGTGAGTGCTTAGAATACATTTCCAATGTGCCTTTTGGAAGCGGTAAACTTTTTCTGAACCTTCCAAGGAAGAGACAGTGGGCATACAGTAATAGAGAGGAACAGAGATCTGAAATGAGTCACTGTCATGTCCTCAGGAAACTCTCCTGTAAGAGCTGCTCCATAACCTGGCGCTCTAATGAAGCTCCTAGGTAGAAAGCGAAGGGCTTTTAATGTGTTTTATACCTGCACATGCTCATTTCCAACAAAAACAAACTTTGTAAGACTTTTTCCCAAAGATCACAGCATACAGAGATGACTCGTGGCTCAGCTGTGTATTTATCTGTTCCCCCTGCCCTTTTAATTGCAGAACAAGCCTGTGCAGGCAGTGAGGGGAAAGAATGATCTTCATATTCTTCATTACTCACTTGTAGCTTCACCTCCTGTGAGTTATGACTCATTTTCTTACTCCTGGGACATCTCTCATATAAACTGATCATATAATAATTCACTAGAGAGGTGAAAAATTAACTTGTCTTCTTAATACACAAGTTAAGAAAATAGGCTAATATTTCATTTCCCTAGAAGAAACCAATGTAATAGGAGCAGGCAGGTCATACTCCAGAGTGTAACCCAAGTGAAAATACACCTCAGCCAGACCAAGGACCTGGCGATAGAAAACTAGGCTGTTTGCTGCATGCTCCTGACTTACCTCAATATTTATTTTTTACCCTATTTGATTACTTCCTCCCTTTTTTCACCATACTTTTAGAAGTTACTTGGCTGTGGCTGCACTGTAAACTGAAGCCTCTTTCCAAGTATGTGTGCATGGAAAATGTAGTCGTTTGGCACTGAAAAAGTCCCACAAGAGACATCGTTTCTGCAGTGGAGACAGGTGCTCCATATTCCTCTTATTTTTCCTTTCTGTAATGTCTTGCATCATTCACCATGGGAGGGAGATATTCAATTGACCTGCTGTTGGTTTAGGATGACAAATTAATTTCATGTCAGCCTCGAAACAGCCTGTTTACAGGAATCACCTGGGACCACCTCAGCCAGCAAGAGAGGTGGTGGAAGAGACATTTAACTCTTGACAGGCAGGCAGAAGTTTTGGAATCCCGTTGCTGAGCCACCCGCTCAGCACGCATGGCTCTGTGCTCCACACTGCCAGGGAGTACACCTGGTGACAGAACTCAGCGCTACCAAAACTTTAGATTGGCTTCTGAGTTGATATTTTCCACAAAGGGGAAATTCAAGAATAAGGCTTTATTGTGGATGCATACAGCCTTGTCTCTTCCTATTTATTATATGTTCTCCCTGGCACAATTACATACAGCAAGAAGAGTCTTGCTGCTCCACACTGAAGATTGCTGTGACAGAGGAGCACCACTCACCAGCACAAACCCATTAAGTTTTCATTAGACCCCCTTGCCCTCTTTTTCATCTTTCTTGTCTCCTGCCTTCTCTGTTGTCTTTTATATTCTCACTTACTCCTACCTGGTAATGCTTCATTGCTCTCAAGCCACTGCAAGTACCTCACTTCACCTGTGTCTCGGCAATCAGTTTGTTGTCCATTTCAAACCACTTTCATAGTCAACGACCGCTGGAAGTTATGGTCTGTCATGTCAAATCCTAACTGCTGGGCTGGCTTGAAAGGTAGATGAGTGTAACAATGAGCTGATTCTGGAAGAAGTTTGTGCCTTTGTTTACATGTGTAGAAAACACAGGTGAAAGTAGCACTATTACAAAGAAATTGTTGCCCTGATTATTTTTTTTTTTTTTTAAATATAAGTAAAGAAATTCTTATACAAACAAATTAGCATAGAATCATGGAATGGTTTGGGTTGGAAGAGACCTTCAAAATCATCTAGTTCCAACCCCACTGCCGTGGGCAGGGACACCTTCCACTAAAACAGGTTGGTCATTAAAACAGCTCCATCCAACCTGGCCTTGAACAGTTTCAGGCATGGGGCATCCAGAGCTTCGCTGGGCGACCTGTGCCAGTGCCTGACCACGAAACAATTATATAGCAATTTTTATACCACATAATATGGGCTTTAACTATTGTCATTTAAGTATATCAGTAATAGGACTGACCCATAAAGCAGTGCTCTGGGAGGTCCCAAAGACCCTTACACAGATTTTGGCCACATCGTGCTGTACAGACATAACAAAAGACATGGTGGCTGAGAAAGGTGCAGAGCAGTATGTCCAACCGCCCTTGTCCTGGTGTTTATTATTATTGGATGGTGTGTGCAGCACACACATATCTCCTGAGTAGAGCACAACAGCTGTTTGTCAACACACAGCAATGATAAACTGTCACCGAGGCACAAACAGGAGGAAAGCCTCAGCCAGCTCACACTGCAAGGGAAATGTAGGTCAGTGGAATATCATTACTGAAATTGTTACAAATCTGGGACACTGGGGCTAATAAAACTCTTCCTGTATAGGTGCTACGTCACCATTAGTGACCACAAGTTTTCATGCCAGTGTGTCCTGCCTCTGTGCTGAGAAGTTGCCTTTAAACATCGGAAGGGCACAGTTCAGTACTGGGTTGCATCACTTTGTCCATTTCCAATTTATTTACCAAATTACAGCTTTCTTCAACCCTCTGGCTGTCTTCCATGTGTGTGCTGCCCAGACCTGAGCCTTCTTAGCTGTCTGTTATCTAACAGGATAACAGCCCTGCTAAAAATGACCTATATTTGGCTTGTACTCTAGCAGTTAATTTTGAGCAGTAAAAGCTAATTTTCTTTTGTGCTGGAAGAACATATGGGTTCATTGTGAAGGAGAAGAATTGTCTGAGTGCTCTACTGAAGTTGGATATTTTTAGGTGCGTGTAAGATCAAAGCTCTGATATCTTTTGGTGCAGTATTACATGGACCAATATGTAACAGCAAAAGAATCTTTTTCCAAGTCTCCATTCAGTGCATTTTCATTACATTATAAAGCTGCCTTTGACATTTTTGTGTCATATACAGCTCTTTAATGCAGCATTAGCTGATGTGAAGTGTGCCAAGCCCATTTAAGCACAGAATGTGTAGATATGGAATGAAACAAGTTTTATCGAGACAGCAAGCTTCAAGGTTTCCAGAGGCTGAGCTTAGATAAACCTTATTAAAACATGATAACTGTTGAAATAGAGTTCAGACTTTTTCAAGCACTTTTTGGTAAAACTTGTTTCTCAGAATTCTGGAATACTGGTTAAGGGTATTTCACACATTAATTTGTTCTGTCTGCTTCAAGTCCTGGCTTCAAGTCAACAGAAATGCATCCAAGCTGTCAAGTTTACATCTAGGCTTTGCCAGAGTGTGAAGTTGTTTATATCTAGAGTTCTGGAGCCAGCTGACATCTAGACACTTAGGAAAATTAATTCAAATTAATTGGAGGTGTGAACTTGGAGCATCGCAGTTCAAGCATCTTAAAACCCCATGTGGAAACTCTTATTCAGATGTAAAGTGTCCTCAGTTCTGAATATAATCTTCCTCTCAGATGAGCTATATCTAAATTCACAACTAAGATCTAGTATCATCTTTTAAAGCAGAAACTGTTGACAAGGAAATTTCACAGGTGCACCAAATAAGTGATAAACAAACTACTTCAGATTTAGGACTGGTTTGGTCGTCGTAAAGTCATAAAAACAACTCAGCCTTAAATCTAGTCAAGGAGCTTTCAGCTACTACAAGAGAGCTAAAGGTCATGCTTTATGACTCATTAATGGTCATACTTTTAATATAAAATTATCTGAAATAGCTTTGTTTTGTGTCTAACAGATCTGAAATGAAGTGATTTTTCAGTAGCAAGTTCAGTATTTTTCCATCTAATTTGCTAAAAGATACAAGACTATAATCTGAAAAAAACCTGTCATTTTTTCAGTGCAACTGCTATTTCTCTCATATCACAGCCTAGTAGGCTGACTAGTTTATCACCAATTTTGTTGTTTCCTCATGTCTTAAACACCTGAGGTGGATCTTTTTTTTTTGTTTTGAGCATTTATATTGTACAGTGATCACACAGATAAACATTACCTTCTTAGGAAAGAATTAGCTTAGCTTTTGTAAAGGCAAATTCTTACTACCTTCTGCTGTCTTACCATGAAGTTGCAAGCACCTCAGTAAAAAAGGATAGAGTGGTCATAATGTACACAGATTTTGCAAAAAAATAAAAAAATAAAAACCTACCTTTGGTAAGTCTATATGTCAAATATTATTAAAGAAAGTAAGTTGCTACAGGAATAGAGAAAAGAATTCTGAAAGGTAAGAAAAGGATAAGTAGCAAAGGCTTATTAGTTGCTTTTCAGGATGGAGAATAGTCAGCACTGGGATACCTCAGGATTGGTGTCAGTTTTATTTGATATTGTCATCAATGCCCTTGAGGAAGCAGAAAACAGTGAAATATTTACGATTATAAATTATATTATGCTCTATCAGATAGTCAAATGCTTTATAACGTAACAAAACAAGCAAAGGGACCTCAAGCTAGCAGATGAGTTCCTATTTGAAAAGAATACAAGGCAACGAATGAATCTAGAGAAAATACTGTGAAGCACAGAAACCTGATGCTGAACTCAGAAAAGACAATTGCAAGGAGATATTGGAGTCACCATGAATGTTTTCCTGAAACAATAATTTCAACAGGAAATGGGACCCCAAAAGGTCAACAACATTTTCTCTGCCATCAGAAGAGGACAGAAGATAAAACACAGTGCATTATATCCCTGCTTTGTAAAACTGGTGTGCACCCACATTGTGGATACTGCATTCAGGTTTCTTTTCCCCAGGTCAAGAATGGTATGGTGGATGTAGACCAGAAAGAGAAAAGGGCAACTAAAATGATCAGGTGATCAAGTGACTGTTTGAAGTCATGAAGACAGTGGGTAAAGTGAATTTAAAGTGCTGCCATTTAGCAGTACAGGAGCTGGGGGGACGCTTAACCAGAGCATGCAGAAGATGGGTTTAGCATGGAGAAAAGCCCTTCCTGAGCCTCTGAGCAGGAAATCACAGCCACTTTCTTAATGAGTGGTCATGAAGGCAGACAACATCAGCAGAATTAAAAAGGAACTGAGCAAATTGGAATGAAGTCTCTGAACAGATATTAAGGGGAAATATACCTAAATAAATCTAAATATGCTTCCCTAAAACAGCCATTGCAGATGCCTGGGAAACACAGGAGAAATGAACTGCCATGGGTGGGCAAGCTAGTGTGCCCTCGTTATTCATCATCACCTGTCACTCCTGAAGCTTCCTCATAAAAGGCATTTAAAAAAATTGTCAATGAAATTTTAAAAGCAGTAAGTATTACTACATGTCTATAGAGTAAATGCTTTTACAAGAGAAGACTGCTTGCTCCTCACGTGTACCAGCACATAACCTGTCTAGATACCTTATGAAGTCCAATGCCTTTGCACCTCTCAGACAAGTTTAGCAAGGTCTTATTGGAGATCTGCAAGTGTGGAGAATAATGAAATCTTACTCTGACACTACCTTCTTCTTCCCACCCCAGAAAGCCTCCAATGTTCTTTCCTTGTATATCCTACTCAGGAAGAGTCTTCTCTCACTGTCCTCTGCCCTTAGGAAGATAAACAGCAGGAGAAAAAATGTAACAAAAACTGTGTTTGAAAAAACTCTAGAAAACAACAAGAGTTCTGACAGATTTGGGAATCACAACCTCGCCGAAAAAAAATTATCCCTTTCCATTATTTCCCATTTTCCATGTGTATCCTGCTTCCATTCCTCATTCACAATTTTTATCAAACTGACCAGTACAATTTTATAATCTGTTTTTTAACAAAACCTCCCCTAAAAAAAAAAAAAAAATCTTTTTTCTTTTTCTCTTTTTTTCTGTTCCACATTGGCATCCTGTTTCTGTACCAGGGACTCTGTCTTAGGCAAANTCCTTTTTTTGTCCCAGGGACTCTGTCTTAGGAAAAAAAAAAAAAAAAAAATTACTCAACATAATTTATAGTTTAACAATTTCATACTTCAGTTCTTCTGGAACTCTTGGGTGAATACCATCTGGTCTTGGTGATGCAATACTGTTAATTTTATTGATTCCCTCTAAAATTTTCTGCTGATGGTCTAATTTGAAACAGATACTCAAATTCACCTCTTTTTAAGGAAGATTTCTCGTGCGGCAATCTCCTTAAACTTATCAATAATGATCATGGTGAAGAATTCTTTTTTTTTTTACTATAGCCCAATCTTCTCTGTATGATCTTTTTATTTCTTGATCATCTCAGACCTAGAAACACTCTGGCATGCTGGGAAAAAAGTTTTCATTTTCATGATTTTACCAATGCATTCTTGATTCTTTTTTTTCTCCCTTTGTCCTGCTGTGCTATACTTTTATATTTAACTAGTTCTTTTCTGTTTCCCTTTTTTGGAAGTTTTCATTCTGCTTTCTGAGGATTATCTTTTCAGTTCAAATAGACGTTTTCTAGTTGTTTTACCACATTATTTCTGGTGTTTTGGCCTTTTCTCTTTTCTTTCTTTTTTCCTTTTTTCTTAATCTTTCTATTCTTTTTGATAGGTTAGCCCTTTCACAACAGCCTCCACTATTCACCCCCAACCATGATGTGAAGGGACAAAAAATTCCACATCCAAAATAGTGTCTGTGGTTTGACACGGATACATACAAAAAGCCCGCAATTTCAAACAGAACTCATAGGCTGTACAGAAATTCCCTGCTGAGATTTTAAAATGATTCTTACACTTGCCTTACTATGGAAATCATCTTCTTCCAAGGACCAAAATTAAACACTAATAGGTTTCCTTTTCAATTGTTTAGATATTTGATAGAGGTGCTGTTTCCATAAATACACACTGCAATTTCTTAAAATTGATTCCATTGCTTATTTAACAACTCTAATTTTCACTGAGGGCAGGGCTTAAAATGCTAGCACATGTCATGTTCACCTGGGTCAATTTTAAGAATAACTTGATCTGCTAGGTTTGCTTCCTTTTTTGTTTAGCTTTCCTGGCGTAGGTTGAAACCTGCCCTTGAACATGTGTATGGCTCCCATTAATATCAATGGGAGCCATGTGTGTGCACTGAAGGACTAAATACTAAATTTACTCCCTAAGCACTTCCCCCATAACGACTGAGTGTCCTATTACAAAGTCATTCTTTAACTACCATTTTTAGCACAAACTTTTTCTTTAATATAGTCTAACTGATGCTACAACTAATTCTTTGAAGTGTCATGGCATAGTAATGGAAAATACCATTAGTACTTTCTGGTGTTTTCCACAGTCAAACTGCTTTAGAAATATTTACTTACTTTTTCACATAGAATTTTTTGGACTGAAGTGGTGTAGCTAGGTGAACATTTCCCGATTTAATATTCTAATACTTGCCTACAGCTAGTGCTCCCGAAGTATGGTAGAATACATAATTTTACGTTGCCTGGAACTTTATTTCTGATTGAGCTTCGTTTCTCCTCTTTGTGTTTCGCAGAGCTCTGCCACAGCCACATCTGTGTTTTCATTCTGAATTGGATTCCTTCACAATCATAGACACTGCTTGCAATTAAACGCATAGAACCTGCTGCTTTAATTGAGTTCAGTCCAATTTGTCACTTCAAACTTCAGAAAATTATGTGGAAGGGAAGATTTACTTACCAGTTTGATTCAGCTAAAGTTGATGGAAAACCTTTTGATCACTCAGCCATTAAACACATTTCAGGGCTGTGCCAAGCTAATTGCTTGAGCTTGCTGAAGTTTATTTGTATTTAAAACAATCTACGTTTATATTTTCCAGGGCTGTGCAAACCATTATCATTTCAGGCGCTTGTGTTTCCTTACTTAAGAGTTTCGAGGGTCTGATTCTACTCTTAAACACGCAAGATCAAGCAAAACTCTCTCCCTTTTGGGAAAACAAGGGGGAAAATGGTGTAGTAGCAGGTGCCAACCCAAATTTGTATGTCCATCTGTTAACTGGTGCAATCAGAAAGCGACAGAGGCACAGCACTGTTTATTCATTACAGAGAACATGCTTCTGGTTATGACAATAAATCCAAGGGTGCCTCAGCAGCTGAAGTGTAGACATGCCCTTTGGGACCCTGATGGAGCAGGGTGGAAGCATCCACTGGGAGCACAGCTGGAAGTCACTAATAACAAGGCCTCCAGCTTTAGGGGGTCATGATCAGTAATGTTGCTGCCTTGTTTCTAAGAAATACAGTGGGGTTTTTTAATCCCTTGGTTCCTGGATAAAACCAGTAATGAGAACTGCAAATTGGTTTTGCTTTGGTCTCATTACTTGAAGTAAAGGAGAATCCTGTGTTAAATTCAAAGTGCAGGGTGCAGAGTTTTCATCTTTAAGACATCCTTGCAGGTCATGAAATGCCATCTTAGGGATATTTTGTTAAACAGTACAAAAAATATTCACATCGTCAGGCCAGTTCCTTCAAAGATACTCACTTCAGTATTTAAACTGTGCAGATCTTACAAGCAGATTGGAGCTCTGAGCATTACAGAAATACATATGATAATCTTCCAAGTTGATATATAGAGCTTTGAAATATGTATGCAAGAGATGGAGGTGGAGGAGACAGTCATTACTATTCCTTATATTTCCATTAGGTACTTTTCTGAAAATGAGGATTAGAAAATACTGTCACTTACCTAAATTGCAAGACGGAAATCTGCTCTGCTTATCTAGTAGTGGGCTCCAAATCTTAAGGTCTTGTAACAAACTCTCACTGGATTCCTTCAGAATCAGTTATTCCATTAGAAAAACTGATTTGCATATTCAGAGTTTGAGGGAATCATCTGTCGAGTGACACAGGAAATACAGATTCTGTTCTCTTCCTAATCAGGCTTGTGTGCCTTTTGGCAGATCTCTGAATTTCTCTGCCGTACACCCTTCTTATTTGGAGAAAGGAAATACACCAACTTGTTACCTTGGAGGTTAGTTCATAGGGTATCAAAAGGTCATGGAAAGTTTCTCAGGTATCAATATTTCAGGTATCCTGATATTGTGTGAGGTGTTTCAGATTGGTTAAGCAAGCACTTTCCACCACAAAATTCATATCCCCTGTAAAACTGGCAGCAACAACACAGATTAGAGCACTAAAGTTCAAAAGGAGATGTGGTCTTGGCCTTCTTCACTTGAAAAGAGGCTTGGTCTCTAGTAAAAATAGCCTATCTCATTGTTTTCTCGACCCCCAGCTGCTATGAACACACCCTGATAGACACATCAGATCTCAATAATTCAGCAACTCAATGGGCAACCCTGCCCCTGACCATTAAAAATTCAGCATAAAGATATGTAAAAAGAAAGATGATTCTTGACAGTGACATTTCTGTGACTCCCTTCTCCTTCCTTGATGAAGT
Organism: Oreocharis arfaki; assembly: GCA_013398015.1. Classification (NCBI taxonomy): domain Eukaryota; kingdom Metazoa; phylum Chordata; class Aves; order Passeriformes; family Paramythiidae; genus Oreocharis; species Oreocharis arfaki. The sequence goes on from VZRR01012134.1 coordinate 90,891, forward strand.
ATGCAAGCGTTTCATTTGAATTGCAAGTAATCACCCTTTGGCTTGAATATTCTCCAGAGCAATGCTTTCTCTTCAAGGGTCATTGTAGTGGAACAGGCTGAGAGGAGCAGCACAGAAACACCCATTTCAGACAGAGTTCCTTAAATTTGTTCGAAAATTTACAATAGTTCCTAGATTGACCTACATACCCAAAGGTCTGTGCAGGCATATCCTTTAGTTTGCTTTTATGGACGCAAAAGCACAAAAAACCCAAGAATTAATTTTATGTATTGTTTCAGGCTGTCATTTACACTGTGTTCTCAGTAAGGTCCTCTTTACATTATTTTAGATTGCGGTGTTTATATTTATAGCCCTGATTTCCTGGGAACAATCTCTTAGGATACACTTGACCTAGAGCATACCTCTCAGAAGTGAGGTTTTGAGCATTTAACTGCTATCACATAGGTTGGCTAAATCACCACAAGCAGAATAAAAAGACCAAATGTGAGTTCCAAAGGCAATTGTGTTTTGAACCCAGGGAAGCATCTGGTAAAGTGTTTTTAACAATCTTTGCATTTTAACTAAATAAGTAAGTGTTTACAAGGCACAAGAGAAGGAAAATAAAAATCTGGCTGCTTCCCAGATTAGCAGCCAGCTCAAATTGGTGAAGACAAAATAAAAATATCTTTCAGCCTCTTATAGTACTTTCGCATTCCTCTGAATATTTCACAGTCTCAACACTGTCCTTGTCATGATTTCTCAACGTCCTGCTTGGGTTTTCCTTGTTTGGCTTTATTTTCTGTTATCCTTTATATAAAATTCACATCAACGTACTAACAAAAAAACTTCTTTTGCTACAATACCAGTGCATTTATATGCATAATTTTCCTTTAGAACTTCCTTGGTACAGCTTTGTTGTTAAGTAGTCCAGCAAGTTTATTTTGGTGGGAGAGTTAGTATCTCATGTATTCAGAGCAGATCCAAACACTTCAGTGGTTAAAATGTCAATCTGTCTGCACAATAATCCTACTCCTACAATTGTAATTATACCTTGCACTTAGGAAGGCTACCACAAGACGCTTGAGAAAAATGGTAGTTCAATAGGCCAAGGAGGAGTTACTTTAAACTAAAAGAGAGTAGGTTTAGGTTGGATATTACGAAGAAATTCTTTCCTGCGAGGGTGATGAGAGATGCACTGGCGTGGGTTGCCCAGAGGCTGCCTCTTGCAAAGGAGTGTTTTAAGGTCATTTAAAGAATCATAATGTGGCCTGGGAGAGGAGGGGAAGGGATGAACCATCACACTGCCTCATCCCTGGAAGTGTCCAAGACCAGGTTGGATGGGGCTTGGAGCAACCTGGTCTAGTGGAAGGTGTCCCTGCCCATGGCAAGGGGGTTTGAACTAGATGATTAAGACTCCTTCCAACTCAAACCATTCTAGGATTCTATGACTCTGTGACAAGATATCAGCTGAGTATGGAGTTGAAGTGCTTAGCCAGACGAATTTACTGACACATCAGCCAAGGAGCATACCCTGTAGGGTCCCCTGTCTATGACCAGAAAAACCTTCTCATGGAAGATCACGTTAGAGGGACAGGCACTGACTTTGGGATGTCACTTGCTACTGTTATCCAACAGTAAATGTACCTCAAAGCCAAGTAAAATGAGTCTGTTGCTACACAGCCACTACAACATGACTGCAAAGGAGCCCATGCCTCACTGTATTTTATTTTTATTAGGTTCTATAGGTTTCTTTGTGTGTCTGTGTGTGTATACTGGGAGATATTTCATTGTATATTGAAGTGGAAGGAAGAGCTCTTTGCTTGGTATTGTTGTGTTTTTATTAATGTAATGAGCCTCTATTGCAGACTGCTATCACCTGTGATATGATAGACACTTTCCTATACAAAGAAAAAGAAAATACAGGATAAGAGAGACAGTCTAGGGATGCGCTAGAGAGAATTAGATCATCTTCCAGAGAATTTAACATATATATGTGTGTGTGTGTGCAGAATTGTATGCAGGAGATGTCGTGGTTGCTTTAGCGTAAGTGTCCTAGAACACGTTCCTCCTTTCTTTCATGTTTAAGAAGCAAAAACTAAAAATGGTTGGCTGTACCAATAACTGAGCCTGCACTGGTACAGCTGCCTACTTCCTGGTCTCCTTAGAGAATGAAGGTAGCTTTCACAGCAGCTCTCCTACCAGCGAGAGAAGGTCCGTGACCACAGCAGTCAGTGTTCATATCTGTCACCTTTGGGGTCCGGTGGTGGACAACCCGGTGTGTTGTGACCTTCCTAGAGAAAGCGTCTTGCCAGGGAAAAGCTTCTCCAGAGGTTTCAGCAGCTTCCCTGGGCGACAGGCAATTTCAGCAAGAGTAGCAACTCCTCCGCTACAAGTGATATCAGCTCTTTGTGATCCAGCTCTTCGTGAAATCACCCAGGCAAAACTTGGAGACAGAGACATAGGAGCTTCATATGGCAGTTCCACAGAGAGTAATCTTCACTGTCTAGCAGCTTCTCTGAAGGAAAAGCCAGGGATAAGAACTCACTCATCAGGTCTAGAAGCAGGAGTTTATATGGGAAAGGCAGGGGGTGGGGTAGAAACCAATTAGCCAACAGGGTACAGGCTATTACCATAAAGAAACAAGGCATGTTGGGAGTGACTCCTTTTTGGTCACCATGACCCGAGGAAAGTTGTTTATCTCTGGGGAAATCCTTCTGGCCCTCACCTTTTTTTCTCCAAGGGAGCACAGTAGGCTCCTGAGCCAAAGGCTCACAGCCCTCCACACATATCCATAAAAGTTTTTGTGGAGTGTGCATATCAGACTTCAGTACATCCCATATACCTCTGGGTGGAGAGCAAGGACTCGAATGCAAAGTCTGAATACTTTCCTTCTTACAGCTTCTTCTTTCTGCTGGAAAAGCAGTTTTAGTGACTTCTAGGCAAGTTTTTCTTGGGGATTCTCTGACACAGACAACTGTAACACTAGAAGAAGATTTCAAGATAACAGTCTTTCAAAATAAAACCTGACACTAATCCTAAAGATAGGTTTACAGAAAAAGAAAAATCCTGACTTCCTCCCACTACTGCCTCAAAACCGCTAATCTACCGTAGAACATGTAGTTCATGCTCTCCATAGTCTATAAAATCTTGTCTGCTGAAAATTCACCAAATACTTAAATTACACTAGGGATGAAAGTTCCAGCAGAATAGGAGATATAGAGGGGAAAAAAGTGAAGTCAGAAGTAATATCATGTATTTCGTCTTCTTGGGATTATGTTGGTTAGTGACATTCGCATTTTGGTTCCATTAACTTTTACGTGTACAGATATTAATTTATATGTTTATGCAAAGGACTTTAATGTGTGTATATATATTTAAGATGAAGGCATGAAAAGACCAATTCCACAGCACAATTAAAGCTGCAAAGTTATTTCATGATCCATCCAAGAATGACAGGAAGAGGGTTAAAAACACTGTGCTACACCTGTGATTTCATTGTAGCCATCCTGAAATGCCTGTTAACCTTGTCTGTTAAACCACATTTCAAAATTTCTGTATGGAAGTGTTTCTGAAGCAGCATAATTTAGATTTTCCATTTAGCTTCCTCAGAGGGGAGGTTGACTGCATATATCTGCTTCCCAAATTATTCTTTTTCAAAAGAAGGCCGTGGGCAGTCAGAGCACATAATGGGAGTTGTGTAATGGGAGTTATGAGGGCTAAAAATCACCTCTAAACAAATTATACCTTTAAAAAAAACACAGAAAAAAATAACCCAAACAACACAGAAACAAAAGCCATTAGTCTCTTTAATTTCATAGCATTCCTGAAATAATTGACAGTAGCAAAGGGACCAGCACTGATGAAGTATTGCCCTGATAAGGAGCCTAAAAGGCACATTGCAGAGAGACATGGAAAATTAATTTATCACTTTCTTCTTTGTAAGAAGTGTGAAGCTGCACTCTGCACCTATGGCTAATTACTACAGCCCTAAATTGAGGTTATGGGGAGGAATAAGGAAAAATATGCCCAAGAGAAGAATCTGGACTGCAGAAAAGTGGATAGATATATGAGTGGATGGGTGGATAGATGGATGTGTGCATGGATGGGTGAATGGATGGATGGATGGATGAGTAGATAGAGAGAGATATAGATTAGATAGGATAGACAGATAGATAGATAGATAGATAGATAGATAGATAGATAGATAGATAGATAGACTGACTTACTGACAAATCTAGGAAAAGACACGGATGGAAATCCTGGCTCTTGTGAAGTGTTTTGTGTTTAAATGAAAAGGTTTTGATAGCAGGGGGAGTGCAGGTATGGGTTGTGTGAGAAGACAGGAGCTCCCTTTTCAGCTGGCTCCAAGATGGACTTGCCACTCTTCAGAGCTGAGCAAGTGAGCAATGTTAGTGGTGTCTCTGCCATAACGTATGGAAGAAAGGGCTAAAAATGCTGTTCCATGAGAGAAGGGCATGAGAAAAATGTGACAGAAACAACCCTGCAGACACCAAGGTTAATGAGGGAGAGGGAAGAGGTGCTCCAGGCACTGGAGCTGAGATTCCTCTGCAACACATGATGAAGACAATAATGAGGCAGCTGTGCCCCTGCAGCCCGTGGAGGTCCATGGTGGAACAGGCTTCTGGCAGGAGCTGTGTCTTATGGAGAGGAGCCTGGGATCAGTTTTTCTGGAAGTGTCATTGGCCCACGAGAGACCAACTCACACTTGAGCTGTCTGTTCCGTAAGGACTGCAGCCCATGATAAAAAGCACTCTGAAGCAGTCCTTGAAGCCAATGGGAAGAACCCACCTTGGAGAGGTTCATGCAGAACTGACTTTGTCCTGTGGGAGGGACACCATGCTGGAGCAGGGGAACAGTATGAGGAAGGAGGAAGTGTAATGGGCTGACTGCAGCTCCCATCTATTCCTCTGCACTGCTCAGGGAGGAAGCAGTGGAAAGGTCAGGAGGGAAGTTGAGCCTGGGAGGAAGGGAGCAGTAGGTACACGGCAGTTTTAGATTTGTCTTGTTTACCACCATCCTATTTTGGTATTAATTGTCAAGAAATTAAATTAGTTTCCCCAAGAAAAGTCTGTTTTGCCTGTGAAGGTACATGGTGAGTGATCTCCCTGCCTGTCTCTCAACCCATGAGGTTTTATTGGATTTTCTCCCATCTTATGAGGAATAGAAGGCATCTTGGTGGGCTTATGGTGGTAAACCGTGGTCAATCTACAACATGATGTCAATTAAAACCTTGCCATTTGGTTCCCAGAGGCCTTCTCTTAGTGGACAGGGAAGAAACAACCTGAAGGACAAATTGTCTCTTTCAGCTGACTCACTGGAAAAGCCAGGCAGGTAGGAGGCCCCAACCTCCCTACCCCTCTGAAGACAGATTTTGTGAAGACAGGTCTGTGCACCATTAGTCCCTGGTTCCCACCTATACAAAGTGATCACAGAGGGCGTCTGCACTGCTACACATCAGGACTGTGTTCTACAAGCAGACTTGCAGCTGTTGAAGGGTTATTGCTTCCTACCTTACCTGGAGTTTGGGTGTGTTTGAAGACTATTTTTCTAGTTCCTGCCTTGCAGAAGGTGTCATGGATAGAGGCAAGGATGAGAGTGCTCCAGAAGGGTTGTACGATTTAGCAAAATTTGAATTTCACTGAAAGACCATTTCGCCCATAGCCAGCAGTAGATACTGGGTACTGAGGGAAAAGCAAAAGGACAAGGCAAGCATGGAGCTGTCTTTCCTCCAGCTACCGCTGATCTGCAGCTCAGGAAATGCCAGAGCCAGAATAGGTTTCTGTAAGTCTAGGAATCATCAAGGTTCCCTTTATAGTCAACAGAAATAATTAGGCTTTTCTAAGGCCTGATTATCTCACCATAAGGCAGCTATTTGAAATCAGTCAAATTAATGATTCCCTAGGAGGACTTACTTCTTTCCTGTGTCTGTTAGGAGGAGAAGGTGAAAACGTGCTTGCATGCAGACGTCGGCCCTGGAGATGAGTGAAAGTGAGGTGAGATGACTCCTCACTTCCTGTGAGAGCTGTAGGTGGGCAGGCAGCAGGGTGGAGATGGACCTTCTTAGAAATCAGAATGTTCAAATCAGAGAAGAGCTTGCAGTATAATGATTTGCAATGGCCTCCCTACACAGGTGCAAAAAGTCAAGGAATATTTTAAAGACATCCTTGCCCTGACCACATCAGAGAAAAACTGGTAAAAATAGGCATGTATTGTCTACAGAAAATATATAAAATATCTCTTTCTGTAAAGTAGGTGGGGAATGAATCACAAATTGGCAGAGTACCATGTGAAGAGTACACAACTGTGCTATTCCTTGAACTTGCATGGGGAGCATGACAGGGATCTGTGTTTCCTAATTCATCTGAGACTTTGTCTGCACTCATGGCAGAGAAGAGATCAGACATCTTCAAACTCTGCTGTTCCATTAGTAGTTCCTCTGATCAGCACTAGTTTCCCTTCACTCCCTCCCTCCTTTTCTCTGTGTACTTCATGAGAATTAAAGAGTGAAATTCCCTCTTCCTTAGCTCTGAGCTGCAGGAGGGCTCACTTTCCCAACCAAAGGATGCACAGTATGGGGGTATGCTCTGCTGATCTTCTCCTTTTGAATGGCTTTTGAAAGCTGCTGATGTGATTTGAGCAGAATTTCGCTCTAGGACTTTTCAGGATCTGCTGTCTGGTGAGTTTTCTACTTGGGTGATTAGAAAACAAATATTTGGAGCCAGGTGGCTTGTTGCAGAAAAAAAATGTTGATATAAATGAGGGGAAAGAGCAATTATTTTAAAGTTTGCTTTTTCTCCTGTGGCTAATTCACCCAATTATAGGCTGATGACTGTTTGCTTGGTCCAGGAAATGGGTCAATGAAAGGTTTCCTACAGGCATGAAGAAAAACTTGCACTTACTTCAGATAAAGAAAAACAAGCAAAAAAAAAAGTTCCACCAGCAAATTGTCAACAGAGGGAAGTCCAGACAGTTCAGCATTGCTGTCCTCCAGAGATCACACTTGTAAAATAAGCTCTTGAAGTTTGAAACTATCCTTTAATTGCATGTTTTGGAAATGCCTGAAACTCTGGATTCCCAACCCACATATGAACTTTAGGTAGTTGCAATGTGAGAATAATATGATAACAAATTAAGTATCTGCATTCTTGTTGGACAGCATAAGTGAGATTCAATTAACTGAAGTGAGACTTTTGTTTGCTTCAGCTTTGACTGGCAAAGCAAGACTAACTTGATTAGTCCAGAGGCAAATGCCACACTGGGGTGTGTGACTAGGATGAGTGGCTTTGAGTTAAATGTTTGTTCATATTTTCTTGGCTTCATTCAAACCTAAAAAATCCAAGGCAGTAAGAAAGAACCAAAAAAATTAAAAGAATATTTCTCTGGCATGATTTTAAAAGCTTGGCTAGTTTTCAAGTGAATGCAACAATAATCCAAGCCCATAAGAGCTGAACAGAAATGTGAAGAGGCTGAGAAACAATACATTCCCTCACCATGATTTCAGCTGCCACCTTTGCTCCCCCCTGTACCAGCTCTCACTCTGCAGTCTCAAAGGTCATTCACAAGTTTGTCTCAAATCTATTCACCTCTGTAAAAGTCATGTGTACAGAATTAAACTCTTGTAGTTCATTAAAGCACACCAAGGTGAAGATAACTGTAATTGTACATAATTAACTTATTTTTCCCTGTTCCTTAATAGTTGAGATTATGGATGTTGTTTCCACAGTTTGCAGTAATGAGGCCTGAACTCTCACTTTCTTAAAAAAATAGGCTATAATAAGGCAGCTGCTAGATGGTTTTAAAAAAAAAAATCTTCTAGATATCTGAGTCTGTGCAGATAATTCCACCTTTCAGTGGAGGTGAGAGGTTTCCTCTCCCTACCTATGCTTTGCAGGCTAGACCCAAATAGATCCAAGCTGATCATGATAAAGCATCATAGAAATGGGTAGTTCAAGCAGGTGAATTTACTTAAAATTCCTGGAATCTACTGCATACACCTCAATGTGTCAAGTAATAACAAAATCCCATAGCTACTATGAAAAATAAGTAAGAAAAGGAACTGTTGAAGATGTTGTCCTGTGTTGCGACATTATTTTGGGGTCCATCTAGACTAGGTCTGTTGGAATAGAGCAAAGCAAAGACGTTTTTATTGCTTCTAAGAGTAGGCACGCCATACATCAGTGTGCCTGTCTCTTGAAATTCAACCACCATTGCTACCACAGGGTACCTGCTCCAGAGCAGCAGAAGCTGTGGGAGGTGTTCCTCTGAGCTCAGTGACTGGCCAATTTAGGTAGCTTGACTTTTTCCTGATCCTCCTCAAGGTCTTTTTAGTCAAAACAAGATCATGAAATATTTAATTTGACATTTATTACTTTTAAATATTCATAAGAAATTGAATATTAAGGACACGCCTCCTGCAGAATTCAAGCCAGACTGAACCTCTTGTTGTATGCATGTGAAAGCCAAGGTAAGAGCACCAGGCAGAGCTGTGGTATGTTTTGTGCAGATTCTTTTTGCAACTAGAAGATATTGACTTCCTGTCTTCTGGAAGAGCTGATGGGGCAGCTGGAGTTGTCCTTCCCTAATGAGATCACCTTGTGGCCTCCAGCTAGGAGATCTCTCTGACCAAAGGAGTTTGAACACTACTAAAACCATAACATACTTTACCGTGTTGTTGGTGGGCTTCCAACGCAGAAGGGTCTTTTGGCCAGCACAGAACCTAAACCACAACATAGTCTGGAACCTGGGCATAGGAAATTAAGTAAAAACCCTAAGGCTCCCATGATTTATGCTGGCAAACAAATTAATTGCTGGAATACAAACATTGCATAAAGCCTAATTCGCCTTCAACCCCTCCCCAAGCAAGCTACACCAAATGCCATGATGAAATGAGGATGGAATCAAGGAATCAAGATGTGAAATTATCTCTCTGGCTTTATTGCAACATTTTCCACGCAATTGTATTCTTCTACTCTGTTTTCTTATTATCACTCTTTTAGTGCTCTCATATTATCTAGATGATTAAGAAGTAAAACCAGCACTCACATGCCCGATAGCTTTTTCATTGCAATAATAATAAAAAAAAGATAGTTAGAAAAAATACATGAAATAATATCACCATTTTTTTTCTCTGGTGAGCAGTAGACTGTTTAAATGAGTGGGATGATGTTCTCAAGATTAGGAAAAGTAGGTTCTAAGCAGTGGAGAAGAGGATGGGTGCATACAAGAGTAGGCATGAAAACTGAAAATGATTAATCCCGAAAGTTGAATCTAACAAGAACAAAAATCAAAAAATATTCTACTTTAAAAGTTGTTTGATTATGGGATTCTCTTTAAGATTTCTAAACATTTTCAAAGAACTTCTGCAAATGAAGTTCCAGAGAATGCTTGTAGAGAGGATTTTACAGGCAGTTATTTTGTTTTAGCACGTAATTACATGTAATTTGTCTAAATATCTCGTTAATTGTTTATATTCTTAACATATTGCAGTGTGTGCATTCCTTTTCAGTTTTTTCCATTCATCCTTTAAATAGGACAGAAAAAGTCATGTCTGGGTTCCTCTTGTAGATAAACTCCTTTTGTACATGATAACTTAATTCCCTTGGCTTAAAACACCTCAAACCATGTGCATTCTTTAGGGAACACATACATGCCCACATGCAGAATACATCAGATGCAATTACTCTAAAATAATCCTGTAATTTTTCCTGAGCAATGACAGATTTTTATTTTTAAGAAAAAAGGAAACCAACAAAAAACCAACAAAACCAAACAAAACTGTTCCCGGGAAACATTTTGATAAGAGCTTTAAGTTGATTACTTTTTATATCCGGTGTCCTGTTTGGCTGATAAGCTCCCAATCTCCATCCTTTCACATTGTTTTATCTTTCTATGCTGAACCCATCTACTCAATGTCATTTTACAGTTGCTGGCATGGCCGCGGCAGTGGAGGGGGAGCAGAGAAGAAACATGAGGGTGGCACAGTCCAGCACCAAGTCAGAGATTAGGGGTCAGTCTGCCCACACAGATAACTGCTACACTCTCAGGAATTAAATTTGTTAATCTTTGGAATGCTCTTCATCTTTCATTAATCATATAAGCTATAACAGAGCCTTTGATCTAAATGCGGTGTAGCCAGAAACCTGCTGCTTCTTTTGGCTCTGATCTATGAATTTGAGTTGTCAAGAGGAATGCCCTCCTCCCTTCTCTTAAACCTGTCTCCTAACAGTATCCTACTCTATTTGCAAAGAAGTGGGATGATTTCATCGCTGAGACATTGTGCTGGTGTTTCAGCAGTCTGGATTTGGTGCACAGCCCTTAGCAAATGCTGTCTGGCACTATCAGCAGAAAGGTGATTCTGTTGACTGACAGGAGTCTATTCACTGCTGATCTCTGCTGGACAGTATCTGAAGTGCTTTGTTTGGTAGGGTCACCTCTATCAACTTGGCTCTGACAAAGGCATGCTATTCCCAAAAGAGGATTAAATCTTGTCCTGGGTTACGTCAATTCCAAAATGCATGGCTTCCTTAATGCACAATTGGAATTGTTTGCTGGTCTGTATTTTGTAAATATATGATATGAAAGTACTGTGAAATTAAATCACAGGCTCTCAAACACCACTGGCATTTTGAAATACAGTCATTACATCGTTATGGATTGGTGTGGACTATTGACACAATAAAAATGCAGTTAAAATGGATAACTAGTAAAAAAGGGAAAAAAAGGGGGAAAAGCAACCAAACTCATTGTATGTGCACCTATGCCACAAAATCTCTGCAAATATTATCTTGGTACAGCTTCACTGGTTTCTGAGCAACTCAAAACTCCTTTAAAGGGGTCACGCACCCGGCTCCCCAAAAAGTGGTCACAGCGCCAAGCCTGACAGAGTTCAAGAAGCATTTGGACAAAGCTCTCAAGTACTTGGTGTGATTCTGGGGGCTGTCCTGTGCTGGGCCAGGAGCTAGACTCGCTGATCTTTGTGGGTCCCTTCCAGCAGAGGATGTTCTATCATTCTGTAATTCTGTGATTCCAGCCCCATCGCTGATTCTGCTTTTTTGAAATGTGCAGTTCACAATGCATAGGGCAGGATGAGAGGGTCAAGAAGATGAAGTGATGGGAGAGGGAGAGAAAATACCATGGAAATTTGAGGAAGAGGAAAAGTAGGACGGAGATATGTGGCAGCACCAAATAAACTGAGCTGGTGCCTTTCAACATAGATGCTGAGATGGAAAATGATCCGAGACTGACTCAATTCATCAGCTTCTGACACCCACGGGATGCTCCACTCCTGCTTGTGCACTTTCTGCCATCTTCATGAACCTTCAGCCTTGTCTCCTGTTCCACCAGAGGCAAACTGTATTCCAAACTGCCCCCCTTAACTGTGAGCTATTCTTATCAAATGGCTTCTCTCCAAGCTTTCCTGTGTAGAGAGAAGTGCTATTCCTCTAAGAAGACTGCATCTTGGTATTTAATTCCGTATTTGTAACTATCTTCTTTAAAAATTCACGTCTTTGATCATATTCAGCAGGTATAATAAATAGAGGTCCTTTCTAGAACACTGATTCGCAGAAAATATATATGTGTGCAGTCTCTTACATTTTCAAGTAATATAATCAATATTAATTGTTGCACTGTAAAGTAGGATTTATTCTTCACCGTGAATGGAATGGAATATGAGTTTCACTAAATCTTCTCTATTTCAGTACAATACAACAAAACCCAAATTGAACTACAGCTTTGAGAATTTCTGCAGATGGTATAAAAGGAATATATAAGAACTTAGAAAAAAAAAAAGGTCTGTTTCAAGCGTCAAACCATAATTCAACATGTTTAGAGTGTCCTTGTAGAATGACAGATAAAGAGAAAATATGATCAATTCATTCATGAGACAGAGTTGGGATCATCAGGTTTACACTTCGCTCTGACACTGTTTCTCTGAGTGACTTCTGGTGAAACCAGTCCGTTTCCCCCTGACCCAGTTTCCCAGTCATAAAACAAGGAGCAGTTGTGTGCCTACAGTACCCAGCAGTTGTGAAGATCATTTCTAAGAAATGCTTGGATAAATGCAATGGCATAGGAGTCCTGTAAGGTTGGCAGTGAGTTTTTTGCAGTTTGCCTGGATCGAGAAGAGACAAGATGATGTGAAGAACAGAGGTGTTGAAAATCCTTTTTGAGGGCTGATTCCATTCTGCTTTGTGTTTTTATAGCACCTTCAGATTTGGAAGAAACTAAGGGATAGGCTGATTTTTTAAAAAATATCTGAAGTATATTCGTTAGTTGGGAAAAAACTTTCCAAATGTTCAGATGTACTGACTTAGTGTTTCTTTTACTGAATCAGCAGCCTAAACCCATGTGTTTGGAATATGCTTATTTCTCATCTCTATTTTCTTTGAGATGCTGTACTACAGTCTTTCTCATGTAATCATTCACTGTGAAATTATTGATCTTTTATGAGACAAAGGTAAAACCTAAGATGGGAAACCAGGAGTTGCTGTAATAAGGAAATGTGAAAAGACAAAAAAAGGGAGAGAAGTGAATAAAAAGAATGAGAAGAAAAGCACAAAGAGAAAGATGAAGAATAAAAAAGCTGTGATTTTGGAGGTGAAAATGCTTTTGAAAAATGGGGCAATTGATGAGATACATTTCCTACTCATTGGGATAATGATTTACTTTTTGTCTTTACACAAGGCTTTCATTGGCAACAGGGGATGACTGACTCTCAGTGACAGCATGGTTAGTGTCAATGTTGTGTCACCCTGGTTCACTGACCCCAGTCCAGAAATATTATTCACCCTTCCCTTAAAAAAAAGTTTAAAATTGCTGACAAATGAAAATAAGTTCTATGAACCAATGAAATTTGTGAAATTCCATCAGTTTCCTCTTTAGGAGGGCAAGGTCCTGAATAAATCAATGAAAACTACAGCTGGGAAAAAAAATCTCATAGAATGATGGAATCATAGAAGAGTTTTGGTTGGAAGGGATTTAAAGACCATCTCTTTTCAATCCTTACCCCTGCCACAGGCAGGGACATCTTCTATTAGACCAGGTTGTTCAAAGCCCCATCCTTGAAATCTCAAGTGTGAACACTTTGGAATTATAAAAGGCATCAGTCTAGGCTGAGATCTGAATCATCCACAAATCAGGGCAATGCATCTGAGTATATTAATCTAGTCCTTATATTTACAATATCTTATTAATGTCTCTTCTGTATTTACACATGCAAGAGAAAAAATCAAACCATTTTAAATTCGTCATATAGTAGGCAAGTTTTTATTATAATTTTTTATTTTGAAATAAAAATTGGCCTTTTTTTTCTTTCTGAATTTTGCATTTGCCCCTTTTGCATACCACCCAGGCAGCTCTCATGTAAATTTCCGTTTCAGAAAAGGTAGAGATAGTAGCCTCTTTTTGGAAATGATAGACAGCAAAGCTTAAATCTCTTCCTGCAGCAGCCTCCTTGTTAGACAGAGGGAAATTCACTCAGTCTCTCTCTTGGTGCATTTTAACATGTTAGATGATCAGAGGTGAAGCCTTAGCAATTACATCCAGAAAAGATTCAGGCACCTAATACCTTACGCTGAATTTTAGTGCTGACATCCTTTTGAGCCATTCAGAAACCAAATCAAATGACAAGCTGTTGACACTGCACAGAGAAGAGTGGCACAGGGGGAAACTGCATGGAATCTGAGGTTTCTAGGACTGTTTCAACACTGTGGCCCACCCACAGTAATCAGTCTAATTCATACATACAGTGCAGCCAGGAATGCATCTGTGTGACTCACAGAACCAGAGCAGAAACTAGAATGAGGGCTACTCGTTCCCAAAGGGTTCTCATGTCCCTGAGTCACATGCTTTACCTCTGGCCATCTGAAACTTCATTTCATGGAATCATGTAGAGCCATAGAATCATAGAATTCCTGAGCTGGAAGGGACCCATGAGGATCATTGAGTTCAGCTCCTGGCCCTGCACAGGACAACCCCAAGAATCACAGCATGTGGTTTCTTCCTGCCTGTTGGTGTACCTTCAGCAGGGAGATGTAGCACAGCCTAGTTTGTACTCTGGCACCCTACAGATATATCTACATCTGGTATATCTGGTATATCTGGTATATCTACAGATCTGTGAATTGTATTTTCAACCAGGGAAGTCATTTAACCTAAGTTTCCCACTTGCTGAACCAGGCTGAAGTTGGACATCACCCTGGCTTTCCCACTTGTCCACAGGAAAGAAATAACTGAGGTGTTAAAGTGCTGAAGACAGTTTTGGCACTAAATTTCAGTCTCACGTTGGCCAAGGCCAGCAGTGATATGTCCAAGAGGCAGGAGTTGAAATCTTACAGCAGACTTATTTTTTGGCTCATGCAAGCCTCTTCTGGCCCAAAGTTGTGAATTTTATTATTATGGAATGAATTATGCTTGGCATCATTTGAGAATTTTATTTTCCTGTACGACTTTCAAGATAGATAGAAGCTTTGAAAAGCCAATAGCCAAGAAATAGCAAAATTAGTTGTTAATTCTTCTTTTAAAACTTATATTATTAGTGGTACTTGGTCTTATTATGCTGTTTATTTTTTTACTTCAGTCCAAGTAGTCACTGGGTGAAAGTACTGAATGAAGCATAAAACCAGAGGAATTCTGCTGGAAAACAGTGGTTTGTTCAATGGAGGAAAAATAGGAAAAAAGTTGGTCCTTCCGTGTGTCGGATACACTCCAGAATTATTGTTGGAAGGAGAATGGGTCACTTCCTTTAAGCTTAATGAGAATGGAGCCAGAGAAGAGCCTGACTAAATATGGTGATGTGGCAAGCTGTGTTGTTGGAGACTGAGTAAACAGTCTCTGAGTAAAAAACCAAAGCAAAGCTTTGGGAGGCCTTCTTAGAAAAATACAGCGATTAAGAAAATGATTACCAGGAAAGAAGTAAGGTCATTGCACGACTCTTGAAAGTTGTATCAGAGAGGGAGATGGGAGATGTGTTCTTACATCAAATGTATTTAAAGCAATAACCATTGTGAAATGTGGCTGAATACATCCTTGTCTTCTAATACAAATGTGCAGACTTGTGGAAGCTAAACTGAAATGGTAGCAGGCTTGTTATTACTTAGATGAGTAAAAAGTTTTCATGATACTGCCCTTAAAGGAGCATGGATTATAAAGGAACACATGGTGAAGATTTGTTCTGAGCTAGATTGGAGTGGTTCACTGATCAACTCTGACGCACAACTCTCAGGAGGCTGAAGCTGATGTCAGCTGGTTAACAGCCACATTAAAATTGAAATGTGGGCCATTGTAAAATGCTCTTCATTGCTAACCTCTAGCAGGACAAATAATGCTTCCTTTTCTTGATTTGCAAGTGATTTTTGATGATGAGAAGTATCTGAAGCTGACAGAACTAAGACCTTCTTACATCAGGATTCATCCGGAAGAAGGTGAAGGCAGGTTGAGAAGGAAGTGTAAGGGGAATAGGGATTATTTTGAAGCACTATTTGCAAAATTAGTGTAAAGAATAAGGCTTCTTATGACAGCAAGTGATGGCCTCTAGGGAATATTTTTTGGAGTGTGGTCCTATTTTGCCCTGTTTGCCCGCACATGTTAACATGGAGATACCATGTGAGACACCAGATTTCTTATGCTGACTTCATGATAAATGAAAGTATTTCTCCCTCCTTCCTCTTTTGAGAATATTTTTTATAGAAGTTAAATAGTCCTAGAAAGAAGTATGCCTTTAATTAACTCAGGATCTGGCTATGAGTTTGAAATCTGAATTATTTTAAAATATTGACATGCAACAGATATAACTGAAGTGTTAATATATTTACATGGTGTTGTGGGTTCTAGTGTTGTTACAGTTTTCTGTAAGCACTACTTATACTAGAGACTGCATTTACAAAACAATTTGTTATTTTGACTTCTTGGACCAAAATAATTAATAAATGTCCCTAGATTTTATCAGGGCCAAAGAGGAGTTCTGAAAATCACCCTCTTCGGGTGTCCAAGTCTGATCTGTGAATGTCGAGCCATCCAAGTTCATCAGTGTTTTGAAAATGTAACCTTGTTCAATGCAAGCCATAGTTTTAAATTCCCACTTTTTATCTGTCACTAAATTGCATCCTTTTTAGGAGAGGCAGGATGTAGCAACACTAAAGCTAAAATCTTCCACAGTCCTCAAAAATTGTGAGAGAGAATTAAACTGAAATCAGTTGTTGGTTCATTGAACCATAGGAAGACATTCAGCCTTGAGGGTTTTTTTTTTCCCTGACTGTAGCCACATGAAATTCAAGTATCCTATCTAGTCAGAGGAGATAGAGAGAGAAATGTAACTCCATAGGACAGTATCTCAGGTTGGACAGAGCTGGTTGTCTGTATGTAGCTATCTCTCTCAACTAGCCAGTTTGGACTCGATTATTTCTCTGATAAATATTTCTAAAGACTTTGGATCTGTTGACTTGAGATGCTGCAGGGGGAGTAACATAAACTACCAGGCATGAGATTTGCCTCCCCTAACTTCAGATATCTGCAGTGTAGGCAACAGTATGTAAGCTGGTTGGCTGGATCCCTCCAGAGTGAGTCAAGATAATCAAGGTAAGATTCATCCAATGGATTGCAAAAGTTTGTTTCAAGTGATTCTGTTTCTGGAGATGTGTTTCCTCTACATGAAGTCAGAGAAGTACAAAAGAAGCTCATGTTGGCTAACTCAGATGAAGATATCTACACATTGTGGAAGTTTGTGTTTAGGCAAATATTCTTCCTCTGTAGCCATATCTAAATCCTCTGGATAACAGACTACAATAGCCTCCCTACCTTTAAATGCAGAGTTTAAATAACTGGCAAACCATGCTTGTTTTGGTAGTTCAATAAAGTTGTTATCCCTTGTGTAAATGCTTTATCCTGTACTTTTAAATTCATGCTATTTGTTCAATAGATTGTTACATACCCTCATGCCTACAGCCTGTGTCTGTACTGAAGTACATGTGAGTGCACAATGCCCAGCACACAAGCGCAGCTGTGGTTTAAGATACAAGCAATGTGAACTCTGGAGGTCACCAGTTCGTAAAATGCAATTTAATCAGGGCATTATTTAGCAATGAGAAATATTTTGAGCACCTGTAGCCAGTGTCTTGGAGACGTTTCTTCACTGCTTTCAGGCCAGTCTGAACGAAGAAAGAGTCGTACTTCTTGTGCACAGACCAAAGTAGAGAACAGGGAAATATTGGATGGTATTTTACTTCAGAATTGTTTTTTTCCTGCTACTGTCCCAAGCTCCAGAGGTAAATCAAATGCCTAGAACATTTATATAACATCGTGTCTAGTCGTTCTGCTTGACAAAGTGGCCGTGTAAACCAAGGCACTTGCTATCGCCAGCATAACAATGGTGGAAAGCCACAAGAAAGATGTTTTCAGTGTAGTCTATAGAAAACCACTTTGGGGTGAACTTTTGGCTCCACAAAAGTGATCTAACCATTGCTGAGGTCAATGGGCCAAGTTTTCACCTTCTTTATCTCTTACCCTGTCCTTGCAAGTGGAGGACCCTAAATGAGTATGTTAATTAATGTTTGCTTAGGGCTTTGGAGAGGCTGTGTACCTCTAAAGGGCTCATTAACAGTGGCAAACATCAGAGCTGTGTCCTCACTCCTCAGCCCTGGAAGTACAGCTGCTCTCCCTTCTCATCCATCAGCTGTAGTCTTTCCACCATCATCTAGGTCACCTGAGCTGTTCAGCAGCAGTACTTCCATCTAATAAAATTCATTCTCCTGTGGCAGATATTAATCAAAATCCTCCTGCCATCCTTATTTCAAACTTCAAAGAAGTTTTAATCTGGGTTTTCTTCTTAATGCTCTAGTGGGAGGGAGGGATAAGATTAAAGGGAAAACTCAAACTACTTGGAAAAGGGACATAAGAAAATAAAATTCTGTGGCAGGGAGTAAGAATTACAGTAGTAAAACATGTTTGTAGATGAACTTCAATTTTAAGTATTAGACCTGGTATATTAGTAATATACCCCTCTGCAACCATGTGCCTTAATCTTGGGAGCAAGGCTGTTTGCACGAGGTGCTTAGGAAGCCCCTAGCTGGAGCAAGGCTAGTGAGAGCTATATGGTTGTCCCAGCATTTCTTGCAGAACCTCCATCTCTTCCGATACCACAAAGGGTCTCATCAGGTATTTGAGTGAAAACTGCTGGGTCGGAGACGACAGAATAAAAGAGAAAGAAAGAGAGAAAGAGCTTGCCAAGCTCAAGGGAGACTATAAATATATTATACAGCTCTGGAACACTCAATAATTAATCCTGAGCAAAGTCTCCCTTTTTATATATTTTTTTTTTTCCCTGTGGAAAAAACAATAAAACGAAGGCTTTGTAATTCCCTTCCCCCACTAAACTCGGTCACTAAAACAAAAAGGAGTTTGTTTTAAACCTTGACATACATAAAATTATCTGCTATTTACTCACATATCATAGAATCACAAAAAGGTTTGGGTTGCAGTGGGCCCCACAGATCATCTGTTTCCAACCTCCTGCCATGGACAGGGACACCTTCCACTAGACCAAGTTGCTCAAAGCCCCATCCAACCTGCCCTTGAACACTTCCAGGGATGAGGCTGCCACTTCTCCGGGCAGCTTGTTCCAGGACCTCACCACCCTCACAATAAGGAATTCTTCCTAATATCCAACCTGAACCTGCACTCTTTCTGTTAAAAGCCATTCCCCTGTATCCTATGACTCCATGCCTTTGTCAAAAATCCCTCTCCTGCTCTCTTGTATATCTCCTGCTTCTACTTTGAAGCTTTTCTTAACCCATAATAAGAGACCAACTTCCGTCCTACTTTTTGTTTTCCCTCACATAGTGCTGTACAGGTTTTAATCAGAATTTCTGGAGCAATCCCAAACACTGCTTGTCTTTATTTCCCCATGCATTCAGCTTCTTGCAATGGCTCTCCCTTTTAGCCACACATGCAGCAGATGATGTCTGTATCAGCTTTTTTAGCTTCTGAACCACCTGGGTTGTCTTATTTTCTGTTCCCTGTCTTGAGCTTTGTCCTCTTCATTTAACTACAGGGTGATAAAGCTGCAGGATGTGTCTTAATGTATCTGCTCCCAGGGCAGATCCAGACAAGCCAATGTAGTTATGTGACACTGGGAAGTTTGGCAGCTGTGATGCAGAAGCAAGATAGTGGCATTCAGTGTCCCTGGGCTGGCACTGGCTCCTCTTCTCCAGGTCCGTGCTGGTTATCAGGAAATGCAGGCTTAGGAATTTAATTCATTCTTTAGAGATTTGTCTCGTGCTGAAATATAGCAACCCCTTCCCCGGAACCGCCTCTGAATGTTCCTCTTCTGTTGTTTCTCGATGATGTGTTTGCAGACACGTGTATCTGCAGAAAAAGTTGCTGATAGTTTAGTCAAAAATACCGATAAAAGGAGCAGCTCTGTGAAATGTCAGCACTCCCTCCTGAAAATAAGCTCCTCTTAACATCAGTCATGTTTATCATTTCCTTTACACTGGAAAAATGCCCTGAATGGGGTCCCTCTTATGCTCAGCAATGAGAATAAAACACAACCCTTGACCTGAAAAAAAGAAGATTTTTGCAGGCTGAATAACTAAAAGGCTAAAGAGGCAGAAATGAGCAGAAAAAGGAATGTTTTCAAATGTCACGTTAGATTTACAACGCCGGTACCTCTCATTCTTGCTCAGTCTTTGTTGAATCTGCCTTCCTTTTGTTTGTCCAGGGGTATATTCTATTGTGTACTTGGTTGATTCAGGGTTTGGAGGGAAGGCTGAAATCCATGGAGTTATTTTAAGACACAAATTCATGATGGTTAATGGAGAAGGAGAACTGGGCTTCAGTTGTTACTCAGTTTTGTTCTCGAGATGGCCCTGTTGTATGGCTGTGTCAATGTCACATTTGCTAAATAAAAGCCTCTATTGAAGTGGTTTAGGTACAATAATGCCCAAAGAAATTTTAAACAGACCAAAACAAAACGAAAAACCCAAACCAGATTAAAATAACATGAATAGGATAAAATTGCATAAGTAAGAATAAAAAAAATGAAATAAATATAAAATAAAATAAAATCAATACAGAACAGTCTATTATTACTACCCGACACCCAGAGCAGGAGTTACCATTCTTTTCTTCCATCTCAAATTAGGCAGTATCAATATAAACATAATGATAGCCAGTATCTCATTAGAAATACTCAATCAAATACCTTTTTATTTTACTCACATAGCACGAATTTATGCATAAAGCTTGCTAATAACTAAAGATTTTTTTTTTTCCTGTTAGTGATGTTAGCACTGAATATAACCATTAACTTCATTTTCAGGCAATGGAAAAATAAGTTGAGGATAAGCTGATGCATTGGTTCATTCAGAACTAAGCATAGCATAATGGTATTTATTATTACCTGAGGTGTTACCATAGCTGATTTTTCTGGAAGATCCTGTAGTGTAATGATCCTGGATTTACTGAGTTTACACTCTTTCACTCACCTTCCCAACTATAAAACATCTCCAGTGACTCTTACAGGGGTTTTTGTGACGTATTTAGTATTATATACTTGGGTATTTAGTGATGAGAAGCACTAATAGAAAAGAGGTAATAGGAACAGAGCACAGGTCTTCAATTCAAAGAATTTCAGAGCAAAAATGAAAAATATTACCATTAATTGCTTTATAACTAATCCTTCCGGAAATAGATGCCATTGAAAAAGAATTTAAATCACTGAGTTGAAAATGCCTCTTAATTAAATACGATTACGTCAGACTGAGAGTATTGGGGTTTTTTTCTCACAGCGATAGCATGGTCAGCCCTGTAAAATGTGTGATATTGGTCAAAAAGTCTTTTCTACATCATGTAATGGTGAAAGTAATGTTGCAAGGGGCATCTTGGCTCCACTAATTATTCAGGGCAGAAAAACAAGGAATTGTCAAAAATAGGAAGGAGAGCTGGAGTAATGTGTAATGTGTATTTTTACCAAGCTTTTTAGGGATTAGGGATTGTTATTTTAGTTGTGTCTTTTTCTGAGTACATTGGCTGTGCTGAATCAATAATAAAATAGCAAAGATGACCAAGCATCTAAAACATGAAGGAGAGCAGAAATAATGAGGAAAGAAAAGGAGAGGTTGTTTTCTTTTTATTCAGTTACATTTATTACCTCATGGGAATTGTGAACTTTTAGGGGTTTCCTATACAAAAAGTAAAGTGTAAATCTTTGAATAGGCCACCAAAGAATTATTTTCCTAGCCCTGTATATTCAGCTGAGTGAATGTTTGTCAAATTATATCTGTACTTAATGAGAGAGAAAGTTCACCATGTTTGAGAGCAGAGGATGTAGACTCCAAATCGTGATGGAAAAAGGAAGTTATGTTCTATTCCACTTCATACCCAGCCTTAATCACTGCATGATCTGAGTGCTTTCCAGTGGAGCATTAAGCACTATGACTAACAACTGTCACATCAAGAACTGTTCTCCCTGGCACTTTTCCCATCACCACTCCCCTAGAAAAGTGGGAGCACTTGATGTGCGGGAGACAGTTTAATTTTGGTAGGTTTGGGGAGAGGGCGTTGTGCGTCTTTGTCTTTCTTTCTTTCTTTCTTTCTTTCTTTCTTTCTCTTTTTTCTTTCTCTTTCTTTCTCTCTTTCTTTTCTTTCTTTCTTTCTTTTCTTTCTTTTCTTTCTTTCTCTTATGCACAGCCAGCTCTCTGTTAAAGCTGGAAACAGATTATTAAGTCTGCAGTAGTCCTGCAGAAGTTTGTTAAAATCCCATACACTCATCATATCCTAAAGGTAAAAAGTTTCTCTGTGGACTAGAGGGAAAATGACAGAATTTGAGTCTGATCCAGAACTCTATGGGACGGTGCTTTGCACAGATTGAATCACAGAAATGTTACAGTCCTGAAAATGCTATTGATAAGGTCGTGCATGGAATCTGGGGAGACTCCAAGGATGGGTCCAAACTTCATGGAATCTGGGGAAACTTCAAGGATAGGTTTGCACTCAGTCCTAAAGTCTCATACCAGTGAGGAGGAGTTTCGCTGCAACAGGAAGACTGAGGATTTCACAATTTGGCTTTGCTAATGGTAACACTGATAAATCTCAAAGGCTCATAGATGTTGATTCTGTTACACTTTGTTCTCCACAGATGACAGTGCTGATGTTGATTTGAAGAGCATTGGCATTCATGAATTTGTTTCTTGTTTTAACACTCAGATAACTAGGAGCAGGACCAGGACATCTGGGTTTTAGATTTTCCCTGAAATGTGGTTGTTGAGATTTGTGTGGTTGATTTTTAAAAGAGAACAAAATATATTCAGTCAGACTGTAAAAGATTAAATTGTTGGTTCCAGTGATTTTTAACCTTTTTTTATTTCAGAATTAACATCTTGAGTTGGAAATAGTCTCCTCTAAGAGACTGTTACCTGTTTGCATTTCACTTGATTTCTCTCAGTTTACTTTTGCAGATCTGTTAGAACTTCTCTACTGATCCCATTGTGGTTTGTAGGCTAGTTTTGAAAATCAGTTAACTGTCTAAATTAAGATTTGTTCAGAGATTTCACCGGCAAGAGATTCACTGTAATGATTCTATCGAAATTTCTGCTGTATTTAATTAAAAAAAAAAAAACAAACTTGTACCTCCAAAATGATTGCTTCACGTGAAGATCCGAGCTTTCAGTGATGTAAAAAAGGAAATTTGAAAATATGACCCCAGCACAGCCTTTTAATATCTTGTTGATATTTTCTGGAGAGCAATTAATGATTTTAGAATAGTCAGAGTTTTAGAATATTCCAAATACTGCAGGTATTTGGATGAATTATAAGGAGGAAGACGCAGCTTCCCCTCTCCTCTTCCAGGTCTATCAGGAAGGTTTGGGAATGAGTAAGGCAGAAAGAGTAGGTGATGGTATTGGCACAGAAAAAGAGGCACTTGTTGGATGCAGCCAGGACCCCAGGGTATATCCCATGGTTCTGGTCCTCCAACTCCTTCTACGGTATGTGACTTAACTCAGTGTTACTGATAAGTTTAAATTGTGTTACAGTGAGGAATGGAACATTAATTGCCATACTGAATGATGAAGACTCAGAGAGAACTGGTGGAAGGAAGAGGGCTATATAGTGAGCTGGCAGATAGAAGGCTAGAGAAGTACATAATTATTTCTCATTGGGCATTTTGGTTGGAGGGGGAAAGGTGGCTACACCAGCTGGCAGCTTTTTGTGGTTTAGTCCCAGCTGGTTCTTCTAGTGAGGCTCCTAAAGAGACTAGAAAGCTGGCCCTGCTAGCTTGAAACTCTTGTGAGTTGGCTGATATGTTCAAAGTCAAAAGAGGCTGTTCAAAAAGCAGAATTTTGGAGGCTAACACAGGAAATTTTAATAACTTCCAGGCTAAATCTCATGGCTTTGGCAACTCAGCTCATCAGTTCTGGAGTTCTTGAGATTGGTATTCTTCCTGCCCTGGAAAAGCTTAAATACATACTCACTGCTATGCACTGGATAAAGCCCTGCTAACATTGTACCATGTATAGACTTAAAAATGTCTGTGAGTCTTTACAGAAATGAAGTCTTACACTATGTCTTTAGCAGAGCTGCCAAAGGTTCAAATGAGATAATTAAGTTATATGTTTAAATTGACAGAAAAATGAAGAAAAAAAATGCATTTAAAATCATATTTTTCCACTCTTTCAGTTGTTACACTGTCCCTGTCCATGGCAACGGCACTGATCCTGGATGATTTTTAAGACCCTTTCCAACCCAAAACATCCTAAGATTTTATGATTCTGTGATTATTTTTTATGTAGGATTTTTCTACGCATGGTTGTATCTGATTCTCGTGATATTAATGCAGTGGAATCAGGGCTCATTCTCTTTTGAAAACGTAATAACCACGTTTCATTGCCTGTGTGGTTACCACTCAAGTAGCACCTTTCCAGTTTGTCTCCTGTCACTTCCACTTCACTTTTAGTCCCCCTTAGCTCTGTCCCAGCTGCTGCAAATAAAGCCATCATCATTTCTGCCTGGTAGTGGCTATCCCTTTTCTTCTCCCTCCTTCTTTCACCTTTATAATCATCTGCAGGATCCAGTTGCTTTGCACTGATTTGAAGCAGGCTCTTCGTGAGCCCACACAACCCTCCCTGGCAGTGCCTCACTTCAGCTCGTGTTATTTCATGTGTGCTGCCTCCTGCATCTTGTTTCACTCTCATCTCAGAGCAAGCTTCAAGCATTGCATCTCCCTCTCCTCTTTCATTTGTTTGCTTTCAGGCTTGCTGCTTCTCAGAAGCAGTCACCCTCCCTCTTAGCAATCCTCCCTCAGACACTGTTGATGTGGTAGTAATTCACCAGTGCAAAAGGTATAATATTATAACATATATCTAATATATATGGCATTATTAATAACAAGAAACAAAAATAATAATGTGTAATTATGTACTTATATATTATATATATATTATAAATTGAAGATTAAAAAATACTAAGAATAGCAGCATAATAAAATCCAACCTGTGATCTCTCATTTCTCTTATCCTTTCCTCTCCCACTTCTCCAAGAACCACTCAGCCCTGCTCCTTCATGGCAAGACAGAACCAGTGTATAAACATATATACAGTGTATATACGTACATTTTACGTATAAAAGCAATACCAGTGTGCATGTCAAGGGATGCTGCAGGAGGGCAATCAAAAACACTGTGTCAAGCCCTAAGATCTTGAATTTGGAAACTCATCTATAAGGACACTCCTTTTTACATCCTAGGAAAATTCTGAGAGTGCCTTCTCACTTAAAGCACCCAAATTCCTGTTGAGTAAGAGTCATTGCTTGTCCATCTGTTTGCTTTTTTTTTAATTAGTAAGACTGACAAGAAGCTGCCTGCCACATTTTTTGTTGAATTCATTCTATTTATCATGGGTTGGCTGCAAAGCAACTCCCTGCTTTAGTCAGATGGAGAGACCTGGCAGATGGGACATCTTTCAAGTCGTTTTTACATGTGTCTGTGAGTAAATGTGGCCAGAATAACCTTCACTGTGTCACTTTTATTTAAACACTTTTTTTTTCCACCTTTGACTGTAATATATTGAAAATAATACAACTTAAAAATATTCTGCAAATACAAACTCATTTTCATAGCCTTGATGCCTTTTAAATATGTCATCAAAGTTTATTTTGCTAGTAATAAAACCATAAAATGTGATAATTTATGGAAGCAGCAGTGTCAGTGCATGAAATTAAGGAAGACGTGGTGAATGGTATCAACAAGAGAACCAAGTCGTAGCAAACATCCCAATTTTTATTATTTGGAACCCTGTCAGGCTCTGCCCTGAGGCTCTGACACAGCAGCTGTAGCTACTCGGTAATGCTGAGAATGGCCAGTCTGCCCAGAGGCTTTTGTTTTAGATTCCCCTGTATCAGTAGATTTTTTCCTTTATGCAAGATGTTTGTTGAAGCAAAGTTTTCCACTTGACTATACCTACTTATATGTTCTTGGTGAGGAACACAGGGTGGTTTAAAACTGTGATCTTTCCCCTTTCATGACTGCCTAGACTTGTTTAAATTACACACGGTCCTTTCAGGCAGCTGGCAGAAGCAGAAGGATCCTTTGGTTACTTACAAAATAAATGAATGTGATGGTGTAGGCATGTACACATCTACTCACAGTGCCACAGCAGGTCTGTACGCACATGTTCTATAAAAAGGAATAAACATAGAAATTCCTTGTAAAATACATAGCAGGTATGGAAGAAGAACATGTTTTCCATTCAGAGACAACCGTGGAAGTGTGCAAACCCCAATCAGTTTATTTGACTGAGCCAAAAGCTGACAGGTCATCATTTTTTTTTTTTGAGCTGCAGATGTAGGAAAAAGTCACAAAGATAAAGATTGTATCACCTTTGGTCACTGAGAGGAATCTGGTTACAGCTGACCTGGAAATCCCAGGGTGATTTGTCCAATGGAAAGTCAAAATCTTTTGTGCTCTTTTCACCTTGTAAAATTATAATACAGTATTTCATTTAAATGTGGTGGCTTATGGCTGAAAGAAAAAAAAGCATTAGCATACCTCTTCATTCTTAGAAACATTTCCAATGGATCTACCCAAAGCCTGTTTGAAGTATTTAAAACTCCTGTAGCAGGGTCTACATACACGTCAGTGCTCTTATTGCTACGCTGTTCTTAAAAGATACTCATCACTGTCAAATCTGGCTTAAACAAATCAAAACAAGGAAACATAAATCTAATCAAATGAATTACTGAGGATAAACTGAAGTGGATAAGGACTTTTTGCGTAATATACCTATTATGCCATATCAAAATAATTTATTCATACTCAGAGAATGGTAAAAGTTTTTGTCTGAGCATTTTCCTTCTATCCAACAAGAAAAAAGGATCATACATTACTACTTGTAAAACTCGTTTTTTTGTCACAATGGATGAATGAAGTAACAGATTATTTTAAGATTACTAATAGTCAGATACAGGTAGAAAAAAATAAGTAAAAAATTAAATCATATATGTGTACACATATATTTATATGCTTGTACATGCACATACACATACATAAGATAAATATTTGTTTTGCTTTTTGTCTTACAAACAAATAGTGGAGAAAAAAATAGGTTATACTTGAAATATTTCTGGTAATATTGAAAAATCCATATATGCAAATATCCAAAATTGTTGAGAGTAGCTATGTTGTTCGAAGAAAATTTTAGCTATATTTATATTGAGTCAAGGACTTTGCAGGTTCTCACATCCCCTCATCTGTGGGGAAACTTCAGGGGGGCGCAAGCAGCTGGGAGGAGTCTCAGCTGGGGCAGCTGACTCCAGCTAGCTAAAGAGATGTGATAACTAGCTTCCCGGGGAAGTGATGGAGTCATCATTCCTGGAGGGACTTAAAAAACCTGTAGATGTGGCACCTGGGGATACGGTTTAGTGATGGGCTTGGCAGTGCTCAGTTAACCATTGGACTCAATAATCTGAAAAGTCCTTTTCGACCTAAACAATTACGTGATTCTAAAACTGGGTTTGTTTGGGGTGCCTCAGCCCGTAAGTATTATGGTATTATAAAACTGACATAACCTTTTTGCTTTCAAAAGTTCATTCTGTAAGTGTAGCTTGAGAT
>VZRR01012134.1:119209-132534 GCA_013398015.1 Oreocharis arfaki
GTAGCTATGTTGTTCGAAGAAAATTTTAGCTATATTTATATTGAGTCAAGGACTTTGCAGGTTCTCACATCCCCTCATCTGTGGGGAAACTTCAGGGGGGCGCAAGCAGCTGGGAGGAGTCTCAGCTGGGGCAGCTGACTCCAGCTAGCTAAAGAGATGTGATAACTAGCTTCCCGGGGAAGTGATGGAGTCATCATTCCTGGAGGGACTTAAAAAACCTGTAGATGTGGCACCTGGGGATACGGTTTAGTGATGGGCTTGGCAGTGCTCAGTTAACCATTGGACTCAATAATCTGAAAAGTCCTTTTCGACCTAAACAATTACGTGATTCTAAAACTGGGTTTGTTTGGGGTGCCTCAGCCCGTAAGTATTATGGTATTATAAAACTGACATAACCTTTTTGCTTTCAAAAGTTCATTCTGTAAGTGTAGCTTGAGATTCGCTTTCTTCAAGACGACAAAAACAAGCTGAATGTAGCAGATAATTAACATATTTCTAATCACCACTTTTTAGAGACTAAAGATGAAAACTGTGTTATTTGAAAATGTGTTATCTGCTACAGTTAAACAATACATTTTCAAGATGTACTAATCTTTGTCAATGTTAAATGGATGATGATTAAAAAAAGTCAGCATCAACACATCAGGCAGTTTTCTGAATAGATGTGTTTTTCTAGTGTGGGCTGAATCATTAAGTATAAACCTCTCTGTATCCAAGTAGAAGAAAAAGGATGGGAATTTTAATTTTTACAGATGAAAAACAGTTGTGAATGAGTATCCATATGATCCTCTGCCCTCACTTTCCAACAAGGAGTGTGGAGACATAGGGCAGTCATCCACCATGTGGGGAGTGGGAGGACTGAACATCTCTTCCCTAGGCCTGTGTGACATGGGAGAACTCCAGCTAAGGCACCAGGACAGGAAACTGTTACTGCACATAGACAGCCAAGGTGGGGTTAGAATGAGGCACAAGGCCCTTGGCTCTTGCCCAGTGCAGAAGCCTCTCTACCCATTGCAGGAGAATCACGAAGAGATCAGGGAGAGCTATTTACTTGGGTTATTACCTGGATGTGTCTGGAGGACTGGGGTCAAGGACTTGGAGAAAATCCAGTTTAGAGTTGGGGAACGGATGGGCTGCCAGAGCTTCAGCAACAGGATGGACACACTCTGCTGTCCCTGCTACATCCTTCAGGGGACCTCACATTCTAATAGATCTCTCCTTCAATTTTGCGTTATCTCGTAGCACAGCACTTACTCAGTAACTTCTCTGTCAATTCTACAATCTCTGCCTGTGTATGTTTTGCTTTTCAAATGGCTGTGCTGTAGCTTGATCTTGAATTAAACAGTTTGACTGATGAAGGGCTACCATGAAATCTAGATACATTCTGAGGACCTAATCATGCTAATGGTTTAGTCTGAATTTATCTAGTGTCTGCTTCCAAACACGGGCTGGTATAGTTTGTTTGGTGTTATTTGTTCTAAATAAGTTCTTAACAACTTGAAAGGAGATTCAAGCGAGGTGGGGGTCAGTTTCTTCTTCCAATTAACAAGCAACAGGACAAGAAGAAATGTCCTCAATTTGTGCCAGGGGAGGTTTAGGTTGGATATTAGGGAAAACTTCTTCACCCAAAGGTTTCTCAAACACTGGAAAAAGTCTGCCCAAGGAAGTAGTCAAGTCACCATCCCTGGAGGTCATTTAAATGATATGTATATGTGGCACTTGGAGACATGTCTTAGAGGGGGGCTCGTCCCCTGGCAGGGATGGATTAATGGGTGGACTTGGTGATCTTAAAGGTCTTTTCCAACTTAAATATTTCTATGATTCTATGAAATTAAAGATCAATTTACAGTCAGAAAGCTCCTCCTTTTCTCAATGCATGTAAGCTATGACCATGTCTGCATCATCTACCAGTATACTAAACAGATGGGAAACTCTGATTCCCCCTTAAAGGCATATTTCTCTATCCTAGATTATCCTTCTAAGCTAATTCCCCAAATCTTTCTTAATTAATATCTCTTTTGGAACTGTGATTGCTGGAAACAGTCCAGGGGAAAAAAAAAACAAACCCTCACAAGTCCTATCAAATTAATGACTAAGCATACAAAGATTTTATTTGCATTCTTTGTTATAGCAGCTCTTGGTTTTTACTTTTTTTTTCTAGTTGGTTATCCAAAAAGAAGCTTTAGATCTTGCTGGCTGTAGTCTCTCCCTGCCTTTTAAGTATGGCCTGTATCTCTGGTTTCTGTGTGCCAGGACTTTGTGTTAGTCTGAATTAAAATGCAGATTTTATTAAATGAATAGCTCTTAACGAAATACTTACAAGGGTCAGGGTAGCTGAGACCCTCCCTTTCTCCTAGTCTACTGATTTTTATCCCTAATGAAACCGAGTGGGAGATGAGTTTTAATGTTTTTTTAGTAGCTGCCTAAATTCATTTCACTATTTTCAAATGAATGCTAAACTTCATTTCCTCTCCCGAAGATGATGTAATCAGGCTATCGAGTCTACAACTTGGTTTAATGGTAGGTAGCCTTGATTATTATTAATACAAATAGTTTAATATCCCTCTGAGCCACAACCAACCTGCCTGAAAAGAAACATTCACTGGCTATAATGTCAGGAAAGCAAACTGAGCTGGCGTCCTCATTGTTAATTTGGAGGAAAAAAAAACCAAGCAAACAAAAAACCAACACAAGAACACTTGCAGCTTGCCATCAATTTCTGATTTACACTGTTTGAATGTTGCAATTCTTTTCCTTTTACAAAAGTGTAAGTGTGATCTGTTAAAACTCCACTCAAACTTCTTTTGAAACATATTTATCTTTTGAGGAAGGCTTTTCTTTACAATGAAAATATTATCCAGAGGAAACATAGTTATATACATTCAACAAATTTACAAGGTGATATGGTTAACATAGATTTTACTACCAGAGGTCTTGCCAAGGGCCATACATTTTCTCCCTGATTATGTGATTTCCTATTTGTTCAGCACGCTCCAGTCCATTCTTCCTTCTGGTCTCTCTGTAGCCCATTTCTCATGCTGTTGGGCTGCTGTGGGAGCTCCCATTTCAGGCCATATAAAGCCCATCACAAGCCATGTACTCAGTACTTTCCTGGCTTATGAAGTGGCTGTTCACGCTGGCACCTGAGTCTAGAGGGATGTCAGGGTTTTTTTCCTCCACAGTGCATCCAGTTTCTGCACAGCTAGTGTTTTCAGAAGAAAATCACATCTTTGCTCAGTCTGCAGCCAGTCCTTGCCTTCAGGCACAGAGGAACGTACTTAGAATGGTGCACCAGAGTTTCCAGAAGACCAGGATAGACACTATGGCTGGTCATCATTTACAGTCTTCTCCTACCTATTGTGTGGCAGAAGGTTTCAACAGCACATGCAATACACTTTTCTGTGAGTGCTTGGAGAGTGTAGATGCTGTGATGGATCCAGTAGGACATGTAGGTAGTGCAGAGTAAGGTTAAGGACTTTCCAATTTTAGAGAATCACACCTAGAGAAAACCTCACCAGGTTTAGAGCAAAGGGGATGGTGTGTCCCTGGTGTAAATATGGCAATAAGTCTGTATTTTCTGGCTGACATGAAACAGAGAGAGGTCTACAGCAGTGCTGCTAACTTGGAGTGAGATCTGTTACCTTTGCAGACTCTAATTGCTTAATTGTTGCTCCTTGCTTGGGGACTGCTTCCATGCAAACCAACAGATGGACTGCTTTGGGATCTGTCTGGAGACAGCTACCTATTTTTTCCTATAAAATATTGTTTGAAGAACCTTGCAATTTATTTTTCAGTTCTCACTTAGTACTTTTTCATGCCTCACCATTTTTTTCTTCCTCATGACCTGTGCTTCACATCTGTCTTTGGAAAGAGCTGCCTGAATACATCACACACATTATCCAGCACCTCCACAAAGAACAAACAGAAGGCCAACTGCTAAAAGGGGGAGGATGCATACAAAATGAGCCTAACATAGTTCTATATTGTAATTAAAGCTATTAAAATATTTCTGTGTCCAACACCAACGTTCCATATCATTTGTAGCAGCTTCAGAGTCAGGAGAAAATTTGAGGTTTTACTTACAGATGGCCAGGAAACAGCAGCTTCTCCAGGCTGTAAATGCCTTATTGCCATCAACATGGTTTGTCCTGCTCTCAGTGTTTTTCTTAACTGTATAAATAAGGACTAATGCTGACAAAGTTTGTGTGTCTTCAGTAGTCACTTGACTCTTTTTGAACCAAGAGCCCTCAGGTCATAGCAGGATCTGGTTACTCACTGATCATTAAACTGATAACAACTGCCTCTTCTTAGAATTGGTGATTTTTCTTGTGGTGCTCACCCTCCAGTCAAAAAAATCAAAATTAACAACAAGAACAAAACAAACACCATAAAAACCCGAAAACCCAAACTACGGAAAAATAAGGATAATTAATCACAATGGAAAGAAATATTGAACTAGATTTCCTTCCTGTGAGTCCTCATTATTCATAATTTAAATATTTGGATAGGAGTACATAAACAGTGGATAATAGGAAGGCAAAAGATGAGAACTGTTGTGGCACTTTTTCACTGAACAGGTCAGAAGATTAGACACAGTGCAGCTCACTGTTCAATAGATATTAAATTCAGCTCCATGCATGAAAGATAGTCTTTCCCTTAATGATCAATAAGACACAAACCTCTAAAACCTGATATGAAGTTTTATGTATTTTTTTTTTTTTCAGGATCTTATCAAAAAGTCATCCCTCTCTTTTTTTTTTGCTGAATCCAACAGCAGGGTGTAGTCCCTGGTAGGTCCTAGTTACATGATTTTGCTCTGAAGATTTGATGGAGAAAGAATGGGGAAAGAGGACTCTGTTTTTGAAAACCTCTTGTCATGGACAGACTCAGGTCAGAGGGCTTTGACACGCAATAAAGATAAAAAACTGGAATACTGAACTTACGGAATCAACTCAAAATTTTTCAAAGCCTTATCCAAGTTCATCTCCCAGGACTACGAAATCTCAATTTCCAGTCTAGTCAACTCCTAATATATTTTCTATGAGAAAAGTTAGTTAAAAATATAATAAACTATATTCTGTTCTATTGGATTGTTCCACCCATTTTCTCTTCATCATTTACCTGTTATAAATTCTGATATTTTAGAAATGTTTACTTATATTTTCTCCTTTCTAATTCCATCTTATTTCTTCCCTGCACGGTGGCTAAATATTCTGTTTCTTCCTCTTTTTCACACATTTTGAACATTTGCCATTGATTTGCATGTCTTTGTCCTTCATCAAGATCCCATTTAAACCTCTGCAAAACTGCAAAACATCCCATGAAAGTCACCTAGAGCCAACTTAGTGCCTTAGTCATCACTTTCTCAAGTTTCTCAGAGGCTGTTTCCTCACAGATCAGTCCTCCTACTTCTTTAATTGTTTCAGCTGATGCCTCTGAAGTGCCTCCAGCTCTTTGTGATTATGAGGTGTTTCCAGTGAGCACCTTTGCAGATGTTGTCAGCAGCACTCGGCACAAAGAAGAGGTTGTAACCGCCTTGTATGGAAACATGGTGGTGATTCTTTTCATGCACTCTGGAGTAGAGTCTTAATAGGGTTTGGAGGAGTTGGGGTTTGTTTGATTCTTTTTCCCCTTTATGTATCAATTGTAAATTTATGTTTAATTTACAGGCTAGAAATGAGCAAATGACACAAGCACATTTTCAACAGCTGTAACCTGCCATCTAAAGTGATGATATTTCATTTCAGTGTTAGTTGTTTCCCTTCAAATTGTCACTTGAGCTGCTGGATTAGAACTGCAGGTTGCCCTCAGCTTTCTGGTCATCATTTTGAGAACCTTGTTGAAGCACTTCACAGGGTGAAATTTGCCACTTTCTGCCCCATGGTGATGCTTGTATCTGCTTGTCTGGTTTTTCATAAATGTTTGACCCACTGTTTGACCTAGGTGACTAGGACAGATTATGTCTGAAATAAAAACTTAATAAATTCGAAGGCCAGAAGGGAACATTATGCTCATCTAACCTGACATCCTACAAGCAAAAGGCCATGGAAGTTGGCAGGTAGCTCCCATCTTCCAGTTTAGCTGAAATTTGTATTTTAGAAAGTCTTGTATCAGAGATTTGCAGTCATAGGAAGTCTGCCTTATCTCCAGATAAGTTATCCCAATGACTAATTGCCCTAACTGTCCCCCCCAAAAAATTAAAATTAAAAAATTATGCAGCATATCCAGAGTCAATTAATTCAGCTTTAGAGTCCAGTCATTAAATCTTCTTGTTACTTGATCTATTAGATTGCTATAATAAATCTCTTACCCATGTAAGCAACTGCACTTGCAAAGAAAATTACAAACTCAGAAGCTTAGATATATTGTCTATAGATGTTTGTTAAGGAATAAAAAGAAGATTTAAGCTGAGGGAAAGAAAGTAAAAATTAACTTGTTGATCTGCTTGTGGAATATGCATTTTCCCCATAAGACTATTAAAAAGATTGGATAAATTGCTCATCATAAATAATTGGAGAAGGCTGACTAATGGACCAAATTGCCTTTGGCATTTCTGTCTTCCTGCTCCTTTTGGAAGATATTACTTCAGAACATTGGGGAGCTATTTATGGTGCTTTGTTGTTTTGTTTTTTTTTTATTTTCCCCCAGATATAATTTGATTCCATGACGACTTTCCAATGAAAGTGTTTTTGTTCTGAAAAGAAATTGTGAAAGAGAAAAAGAAAACAAGTGTTAATTTCTGCTCACATAAACTAATGGCATCCATGATAAGTAAATTGGAATAGAAAGTAATTCATAAGTACAGCAGGGGTCTGGTTTTCCGTCACTGTAAAATGTAATTAAAACAGAGCTTCCATAGATATCAATCTGGAGTAATCAGAACGTTCCATCTGTTACTGCATCCATCTTGACTGGTTCCAGAGCTGTGGGATCTAGCTTCTTCCAAGACAACTGTTTCTTGACTAAAGCAAGCTGCCCAAGCAGTGGCCATTTCAGTTCAAATGCAGGTTACACAAAAATTATCATTTACCTTGAGATGGATTGTCAGGGTAGGTATTTTCTGCAATAGATGGGTTGAGTCTGGGCTGAGTGTGTTTTCTCACAGTATACAGTTTCATAGTTTGTTCTAGCTCTGTAAAGCCCCTCATGTTTTGGCACAGAGCAGAACTGTCAGCCTCCAAACTCCATGCCAGCATTCCGTGCACAGTCTGCCAAAAGGCAAATGATTGCTTGAAGACCAGCAAAGTGATGCAGATGCTGATCCAACTTCGTGATTTCTTTGTGCAGGAGGGAGGATTGCTTTGGGTTCTCATTTGTAAGAGCTCAAATACATGCCTTACAGCCCTGGGTGGAAACATAAATATGTGCTCCACGAATCAGAATGCCTAATTAGTTATGAGCCTCCATCCATTTGTGCACTGGGCAAACAGGGCAAGAGTGAGCAGCCTGTCCTTAAGATCCCAGAACAGCACTTAAAATAGCAGGATACAAACCCATCAGGAACTCAGGGACAGGCTGGAGAGGCTGGTGGCACAGAAGCCATCAAGATCATTTAGAGAAGACTCAGCTGTGATGCTATAATAAGATTTGGTGTCTGTAGTTTAGACATACCTGCAATGGGTCATTAACAATCCTTAGATAAAGTGGCGTTAATTTGCTCCCATCATGTTTGCCACCTTTCACCAGACCATGCAATTAGCATGGGATGAAGCACCTGGAAAGAATCTTTGATGAAAGCCTTATGAAAATTCTTACTGGGTGGGATTTAAACCAAATGGATTATAAGCCTTTATTAGCAGCTCACCTGTAAATCCTGATAATTTTCCTTTCTGTGAGTTTCCAGTGTAATATTTGCACACCCTGATTATAAATTTTGAGGAAATAGCTTATAAGTGTGGTTAAAATGCAGCATTAAAGCAGTTAAACAGTCTCCTTATTAGCATTGGAACTATAGACAAAACATATTATACTCGGCTAATAAATTTATTTCTTATGTAATGGAAATGCCATCAAAGCATAGTTAATCTGAATTGAATTAGATTATAATTGGAGCTCTTGTGCACAAGGAATGAAAATGATTCTTTATTGTTGCAAACTGACAATGCAGCATTTGTTACTCCCTCCTCACTGGCCTTCTAAGTGGCAGCTGTAATATTAGTGTGCTCATCTCGTGAGTTGTGCATACAATATTACTGTGTCTCCGAGCATGGAGCTCAGCAGCGGGACAGAGGAAAATTGATTGCTCTGGATGCAATTCATTACACCTCAACCCCACTCATTTAGAGGTAAATGTATTTGAGAAACAGTCCTGTGCATAAGCATACTCACTTTTTTCCCTCACTTTGGGCTGCATGTTCTGATGTGGGTGGTGTGAATCTGACTTCTCAGGTCTCAAAAGAAGAGTTGAAATCCTCTTTTACAATGTTAAAGAAGACAAAAAGTCATGGTAGCCAGGTAAAGTCCTGTCTGACCCTATCACAGCCTTTTTATACCTAAAATGGGTCTATAAGAAGGACAGGGACAAAAGTTTTACCAGGGACTGTTGCAATAGGACAAGGGCTAAAGGTTTTTATCTACAAGAGGGTAGATTCAGATTAGATATAAGGAAGACGTTTTTTACAAAGAAGGTGGTGGTGCACTGGCACAGGTTACCCAGAGAGGTGGTAGATGTCCCATCCCTGGAAACATTCAAGGTCAGGCTGGAGGGGGCAACCTGATCTAGCTGAAGACTTCCCTGCTCATTGCAGAGGGGTTGGATTAGATTTCCTTTAGAGGTCCCATGGTTCTAAAGGCGGAGTGTCGAATATTGTAGCCCAGGGTTTAACCATGCACATCCACTTACCGACTGCTCACCCAAATAGCTGGACTAACTCCCCCAAGATTTCAGATGTGAAATTTACTTCTCTAGTGAACACAGCAGGATAAAGGAACACTCACTTCAGGAGTTCTGTGTCTTTCCATCATCTGCAGGACATCAGGAAAGTATTCACACAGAATTGTAATGTGCACAGATCCACTCTTATTCTGCTGCACTGGTAGATTCACTGCAGAGAGGGGATGGAATCCCCGTCCAGCACTGCAGGATGAGCAGTGCTGTGCTAACAGGGAGTTCTTCGCATGTGTGTATGGTGAGGACAGGCATGTGCGTGCCATCAGCCACATGGCCTGCAGTCCTGCGGGCACTCTGGTCCCTGCTCTAGGAGGAGAACTGGTAGCAGCAGCAAGAGGAAACCCAAAGCAGATAGCAAAGGGTAGATGTCCCCTTTCAGGAAACAAGCACGCCTACCACAATGTCATTTAGGCACATCATCAAGGAAACAATGTTAGGATTGCTGTGCTGAGTGACACTTACCCTGTCACTAACATAACTCTTCCTCTAGTGTGGGTATGAGGTCTGGGAAAAGAGGAGAGCTGCAAGAGTGATTCTCTTTTTTCCTTCTTTTCTTTTTCTCATTTCCCTAGGCTAAACCAAAACAAATGAGCAAAATGCACTTCACCCACTCATAAAACCAATCAGTGCTGTAAACAAAGAGAAAGCAGGATATTAATAAAGTATAACTCAGCTGAGAGCAAAGGGAGCATCCCCTGTAAGTCTGTCTGATTTGTGTCATCTATCCCAAATTTACAATGTGGTAATTTCTTGTTGCTTATAAACCATTAAAACTTGCAGCACAGTAAGCAGCTAATGTAATTTTGCCTGCAAGTGGTATAATATCTTGGATCCGCAGGGAGACCGGCATACTCGTATCTTATCATTGCCTTCTGTGGTAGGTAAAAGTGCCCAGTGCTACTGGGCTTAGGCCCAGTGTGAGTTAGTTGAAGTTCATTACTGACAACCTGGGGCTCAGTTCCACTTATCTGCAAGTTCTCATTTAGCTTGAATCATCACAGTATCAGAGCATCTCCCAGAAAAACACGTTAAGCAATCAGATTAGTACCCAGCACATCTGGTTTTATCTCTCTTTTCTCTTTGTGTCCCTAACAGCAGCACAGGGCAAAAAGGCACTTTACAGAGAAAAATAACATTGTTACCAAAAAACAGAATACATCCCAAGCCAGCCTGGACAAATGCTACTAATGTTTCAAAGTCAAACACTGAAAAACCTAGAAAATCCAAAATGAAGGTTGCCTGTGAAATGTTTATTGTCTCATTTATTTAGTATTCATTAAACACACAAGTTTTGTTGGTAGGGAATTTTTTTTGACTCCTTATTTCATGCAGCACCCTAGGTGGAGAGTGATTAGTTGCTTTTATCTCTATTATTTTAATTTTAATATGTGTATACAATTATAACAAACATATTATGCATGTATATATAATTTTCACCTTTTTGTGGCTAATAGACTACAAGCAAAGAATTTGATTTACCTACGTTCTTTTTAGAGGTGTTCAGCAATTTTTCCTGTTGTCCTTGAGGAAAGTTAATTAACTGATATTTATATCTTTCAGTAAGGTAAGGGAGAGGCATTAGCTCCCATTTTCTCTTGCATGGCTGGTGTTTCAAAGCATAATACCATATAATAGGGTTCAGATTAATCCTTTCTACTTTTGTCAGTCCCTGTTTGCTCTTGCCATCACCAGTCCCAGCCCCACCAGATCCCTCTTTCAGTTTTCTGCTTTGCTTTGCTCTGCTCTGGTTTGGCTTTTTCCCATTTTGCATTTTGGCCTTACAGCTTTGATTGTGTCATGGGGTCAAGATCAACAGTTCCTGACTCCAACTTGGAGTAACTGAGGATAATTATTACAACAGGAAGTCTGGCTTTACCTTGCAGACCTGTTTTGGAAACACTTAGGCAATTTATCCCATGTCATGTTGAAAACCTACAAACGAACAAAAACTGGGCAATGACAGAAAAAGCAAGATAAAACAAGGGTCAAACCCTCATTTTGCCGCTGAGAGCGAAAGAGGTTACGTGGACTTCAACTGAAGCAGAATGGACCCATGGAAATCTGTACCATGAAAATCCTATCTCCAGCTTGCTCACATAACCACAAGCTGCACAGCTGCCCAAAGCAAGAGGATGGCTCGAAAACTCATGAAAACAAGTGCTCCACATGTCACCCTCCCATTCACAGCAGTTGTCCTGTGGCTGGACCTCTGGCTATAGGGCTTCAAACTACTCAGCTGGAAAGTCTGTGCTGACCGAGATAAGTTAAATGTTCTCAAAAACTTTAAAGCTCAATTAGATCTCTAAAACATATTTCAAATCCTTTCTGTTGCAAAGATTTGGAGTACAAATGTCCTAAAAATCCTGGATGGTCACCCTGAAGCATGTAAGAAGAAGGGTCTGCTGATAAGGAGATAGGCAGAGCTTCGTGTTGTACAGCTGGTTTGATCCTCAGAGGTAAATTAACACTAACAGAGAGAAAACCCAGCCACTTTAACCTTAGTTTGGTCCAGCTACTGAAAAGCTAGGCATTGTTTCTGGGAATGGCTGAGCCCTAATTTGGTCCTGGCCACAACCACAAACAGTGTCTGTGCCGGGAAGCAGCTTTGGCAGGAAGCTTCATCTCAGTGATGGTCCTGTCGCCGAAACCTCCTGCAGCACAGAGTTTACTCATCCAGTGCATACTTCTGACAAAATATGTTTAACCCGCTGTGGGCTATGGGTCAGACAGAACTGGTCATGTGGTAGCAGCCCTGCACCTGCAGCCCTTGGGGTTGCACCAAAAAGGATGTTAAGATGGAATAGTTCAGTGAGAACCAGCAAAAAAAGTCTCATACATCCCTTTAAGAAGCTAGTGAGGGTGGGAAGGGCTGGGAAACCTCAAACCTCTCTGTGGCCTTCACTTCTCAGTGTCTCCATTTAACTGCCCACACACACTACTACTGTCTGTCTTGTCTAATTTAGAGTGTAAATTCTTCAGGGCAGGGACTGTCTCTCACTGTTTGTTTGCATGGTGAGGTCCTGATCCTGACTGGCAGCTCCAAGTACACTACAAATCTATTTTAATATAACCCCAAATTGAAAATTCTGTATCTCTGAGCCTTAGGGAATGTGGGACTATATTCGGGGAAAGCAGAAGCTCTGAAAAAATACTGAAAGGTCATTGCAGACAATGTACTGAACATGAACTGTGGATGTGGAGCTGATGGCTAAAAGACAAGGCTGATTTTGCTCTTGGTCAAATTTGAACAGGGCAATGGAGGCATCACTAACCACATACTATTTTACTGAGGGAAGCTGGGGCTGTCATGAGTCTCCATTTCTCACGTCTGTCCTTCCAAAAAGTTGTTGAGAAAATAAAAAAAGCATATCAGAAAGAGATAAAAATTATTTAAAAGCTGGAAAACTCACCAAACTTCAGTTGCTTGAATGAGGCATCCAAGTGAGAGTCATATTTGCCCTACAATAGTAAAATAGATACTGAGACAGACACCTTCAGGGCATATTTACATCTGAATTTAGATAAACTGTCTTCTGGAGGAGCCTCCACTGATTAAATAGGGATGCTCAGGCAAGTAGGTACAGGTAGCTGCATGAGTTTGGTACCATCAATCTTCTCACCCCAAGAAAGAATAATTTTGACACTGAGTGTATTTAAGTTGTGGAAAGAGGGTTAAGAGGAGACTTGCTGACACTGTAAGCACCTACACAGGAAGACAGCTTTCAAAAGGATACGGCTCTTTCATCCCTCAGACAAAGGTATAACAAGATCCACTAACTGGAAGTCACAGCCAGACAGATTCAAACTAAAGATAAGGTGCAAATTTTAGCAGGAAGAGTAATGAACCTTGAGAACAATTTACAAGGGAGGTGTAATATTTCTCATGACTTGAAGGCTCTAAATCAAGATGTGGTGTCTCTCTAAAAGATACGCTGTAGTTTAGCCATTAGCCATAAAGTTACAGAAATTGCTAGGTGATACGCAGGTTACATTAGATGGCCATAAAAGCACTGTCTAGGGATAAAAGGCACTAATCTAAATAATGATACTAAATATTCCATCATAACAAATTGATTTTGTATATACCATATGTCTTGGTTTGAAAGACAGGCGTCTGTTTAAGTGACGCAGAAACCCCCTTTGAAACGGGAAATGCAACCCCCTTCCCCCTGGATTATTATAACTTTGAAATTGAGGGGCTTTCAGGCAAGGATATGAGAAATAGGAATAACAGTTCTTTACTAATTTATAGATATATAAAACAAAACAAAACTATGAACAGCAATGACTATAGCAGTTATAACAGCACAGTCACCCAGTGCAGCCTTCTCGGCTGCCAGGCAGCTTCTCCTCCTGGAGCAGCGCTGATCACAGCCGGCAGCTTCTTCTCCCGGAGCAGTGTTGGTCACAGCCGGCAGCTTCTCCTCCTGGAGCA
>VZRR01012134.1:132610-142781 GCA_013398015.1 Oreocharis arfaki
CTTGTGCCTGAAAAACCTCTGATTATATCCAGGTGGGAAATGTTCAGTGCCCCCTCCCAGGCGGAGCATCTCACAATGGGGTGGTGAGGCACTGATGGGCCCATTAACAGGAGATAGCCCAGAGTCCATTATCTATGAGTCCTTTGGCAAGGCACAGATGGGCCCATTAACAGA
Source organism: Oreocharis arfaki (assembly GCA_013398015.1). Classification (NCBI taxonomy): domain Eukaryota; kingdom Metazoa; phylum Chordata; class Aves; order Passeriformes; family Paramythiidae; genus Oreocharis; species Oreocharis arfaki. The sequence goes on from VZRR01012134.1 coordinate 132,785, forward strand.
AGATGGTCCGGAGAGATGAGGCAAGGAAACACTGCCCCACCTGGTTTTACAGCTCATGAAGATGGTAATAGAATATACTGCAACCCAGGATACCATACCAGCTCAGTGTTACTCAGTTAAAATTGCCTGCACTTTTATTGTCTGATCCAAGTGGGCAAGGTACACAGCTTCCTCAGCACCCCAACAACAGGTATCTATTCATCCCTCCCTACAGACTGTTTACAGCCTAATCCATCATCTCCTGAACTCATCATTTTTCAGTGTGAAGGCTGCAATATTGTCCATTCATGTATATATATATATATACCTTCATACATTCATACATCGGGGGTGCCTTATGGACTTTTTTAAGAAGCACATTTAGGTTCCTGAGAATGTTTTTTTCAGAATTGAGGTCCCTGGAGAAATTGCCTGTTTCTCAGAGATGCTGTAATTCTTCTGGACTGCACTGTCCACTCTTGATGGAGCCAATGAAGGCAAATAGCTTAAAGAGGGAAAGACTAAAGGTGAGGAACATGGGTTCCTGAGCTTTTTTTTTTGCTGACATGGCTAAAGGAATCATAGGATTCCTATGATACTTGCCATATTTTCCCCTTCTACTGCTGCAAGATCAATAGCTGTAGATGGTTTTCATTGCCCAGTGTCATGGTTTAATCTCAGCTGGCAACTCAGTCTCACTCAGCTCCTCACTCACTCCCCAGCAGTGGGATGCGGGAGAGAATCAGAAGAGCAAAAGTGAGAAAATCCATGGGTTGAGATAAAGACAGCTTCATAGGGAAAGCAAAAGCTCTGCACACAAGAAAAATCAGCAAAGTAATTCATTCCTCACTTCCTGTGGGTAGATAGGTCATCAGCAATCTCCAGAGCAGCAGGGTTCCATCATATGTAACAGTGACTTGGAAAGACAAATGCCGTCATTCCAGATGTCCCCTCTTTCTTCTTCCCCCAGCTCCATAAGCCATGATGCATATGGTCTGGGATATCCCTTGGGTCAGCTGGGGTCCGTTGTCCCATCTGCATCTGCTCCCAACTCCTTGTGCACCCCAGCCCCCTCGCTGGCGGGGTGGGATGAGGAGCAGAAAAGGCCTTGGCTCCGTGTGAGCACTGCTCAGCAGCAACAAACCCATCCATGTGTTACCAACACTTTACAGCACAAATCCAAAACACAGCCCCATACCAGCTGCTTTGAAGAAAATTAACTCTGTCCCAGCCGGAACCAGTACACCCAGGTGGTTGCAGAGAAACCTGAAATGTCACAGGAGTTAAGACAAGTTGGTGTTTGCTCTGGAAGGAACCTGTTCTGGGTGGATTGCATGGTGTGCTGCTCAGCACTGAGGCTGTCAAAGAACATTTGTCTGTGATATGAGGGACTAAACTTCATTTTGCTATGCATGCAGGACAGCTGTCAATCATACATGCCTGAAATGTGTGCAAGGTGTTCAGATAGGAGGAAGCCAGTGCCAGCTATGAAATGAGAACAGGATTTCAAGTGCCAGGATATTCTGAATATTCATTACTGCAGTTTTGGATTTGGTTTTGTTTTTTTAAGAAAACGATGAATTTGAGGAAAATTGAGCAAGTAATTGCTGTCTGTGACAGCTGCAATTAATGTGCTAATAAGGGAAGGTCTCTGAAGCTCTTCTTTTCCAGGAACTAAGAAATTTCAGATACTTACTCCACTGCTGCATGTTGTCAGTGATCAGTCTGTAGGAAAAAGTTATTTGGGGAGAGTAAATACCCTGAAAGTGAAAACTAAACCACAAAGAAGTTTCCTGGCAATGCCTATTATTAATTCAGAAGGACCACTATGGGAAGGAAGTTCATATGGTTAATTCACTAATCTGAATACCAGGAGTCGTGGACTTCATCACAGCTTCTTAAGCATATCCTTCTCACCTTGGTGAGCTAAATCAAGCTCTTGTTGCCCTCAGTTCCTGTGAATAGTGCTTGTTTTCCGCTGCCCTGTTTTGCCCTCTCTGTAGTCTAAGTTCAGTTGTGCTGCCCATCATTGCTCTGAGGCTGTATATTACCAGGCCTTTTCAATCTCAGGTGCTGCATATCACATTTATGAAAATTTATAGGAAAGGGTGCTGCCATCCATGCAAATGGAAACTTAAACTCTACAACTAGCAGAAAATGTGCTTGGGTTTACACTCCTGGAAGGAAAAAAGCTTCTCTCCATGGAGAGAGTGAAAACAATTAGCAGTCACCATAATTTTCATCTCTGTATCACAAAAGTACTTTGTGAAGGCTGATAAGTACCATTAACCCCATTTTACAGATGGGTGGGAAACAGCATCATGCAGCTGCAAAGTGAGTTGCTCAAGGCCATAGAGTAACTCAGCAGAAGTTATGCAAATAGAAACCAGGTCTCCTGATGCCAAGCCTTATTCCTTGGCCCACACAGATTCTACACAGGAGACATGACCTAATTCCAACATCCCTGAAAGTGGCATCTTCCTCTGCAACAACCCTAAGCAGGTATATGGAATGGATGAATGACCCCGCTTCTCCTGTGCTCACCATTCTTGTGCAATAATTGCTCTGCAGGCATTTTTGTGAGCCTGATGAATGTTTTATTTACATGGAAATGTCTCAGCTAACACCCACGGTAAACACAAGGCTGTAGTCAAAACGTTAGTGCATCTATTATCACATAGAGTGGGCTGAAAGTTATGCCCGTGTCTGCTGTGAGCAGCCTTGTTCTATTAGCACTGCGGTGCTTCACTGTCCGTAGGGGAGACGAGCCATTCACTCTCACATGATGGTGGCCATGATTTAAGGTCTCCCACCCCCGGAGGCTGCTTATTTCTCTACCGTACGTTTGAAACCAATTTTAAATTATGTTTGCAAGCAGGACTCTGAGGAGGATGCCCATTGGTAGGGGTGGTGCATAGTAAATCAGGTATCTGGGTTTGGCAGTGGTTTGGAGGTGTTGCAAATACCCGGTGTGCAGGTTCCTAATGCAGGCTTTGCTCTGCCAGAGACACATCACGATCTTTGCAAGGGTGGGCAGGGAGCTCAGAAGCGGTTTCCAGTCCTGGCTTCGCTGTTATGTCTGCATGAATCAAGTATGGTTGGATCCACCCTGCTTAAGATCAAGTGTTTCACTGAAGAGCCTGATTTCATAGTCTCAGGGCTCTCCTGCAACTGATGGATCCATAAGATCTCAGTCTCCCATTGGAGCTGCCTATGTTGACTGACAAAAAAAACCCCATTACACTCATAGTTAATCTGCTCCTTACAGCTAATTGATTTGGTGCAATTCCAGTTTTCAATGTTCTGCTTTTTGACTGCAGAGTGTAAGATTCCCAGGTCTCTCTCTTTAAATGTAAGGATCATCAACCAGTTTCACAAGCTGAATACTCACAAACTAAGGTCACTGGGACTATAATCTTTAGGGGATTCCTCTGTGTTTTGCATATGTAAAATAGGTATAACAATGTTATACCTAATTCAGTGGGGACCAGCAGCACAAAGTGAAGGCTGCATTACTGATCTATTTGTTCTACCCCAGATTTTATAGCCTGATGCATATTAACAACATTTCTGTAGGATACCAGTGAGGCCAGTAGTAGCTTATTTAATGATGACCATTGCCACATGCTTGAGGTGACCAAAGGATACTCAAAGTGTTTAAGATTAGAAGTATAATGGTTTCCTGCATTGGAAAATACCAGCAAGAAATGGATGCACAGAAAGCCGCTGCCAAAATACAAGTCCATGATGGATGGAAAGTGCGATGGAAATACTAAGTAAAATATTATCATTTGTTATTACTGCCACAGTGTAATGTGGCCATTTTTTATAGCTGAATATGTAATTTTTTAAATTCTTTTGCCTCATTGCAACTTTAAAGAAGCTATAGCTGATCTGCTGTCTGCTGTGTGTGTACAAGTCTGTGTATGTATAAGTGCAGGTACTGATTTGCATGAAAGAATGCGATGGAAGCCTTTTATGTCTAACATAGGAGATAAAGGGAGAGGCTGCTTTGTCAACAGTCTGAAGTTTTCTGGAATTTGGCTATTCAAGTCAATTTGCAAACATATTATCCAAGGCACAAAAAACCCTAAACCATTCACATGTAAAGTATTACCTTGTCTTTTGATAGCCTGAGGTGGGGATAAGTTGTGGGGATGGTCTAACACGATTTGGAAAAATTCTCTGCTAATGAGAAATCATCTATATGACTCATTTCTAGTCTGTCTGATTTTTGTTTGTGGATTAGTTTTTCCACTGACTAGTACCTATGTGTTTCACTCATTTTTATTTTAACTCTATTAACACATCCAGTAACTGTGCTGATATTTCAGAAAATATCGTCCTGTAAAAAATTCTAGTGCTTAAGAATATTTTAGTATTTTAATAGTGCAATATTTGAGTAATATAATTTACCTCAGTATCAAAATGTATGGTCCCAGACTTTGCTTACCAGTTATAAATGTGTGTGATATGGAAGCACTTAAATTTGCCAGAAACAGGAGAGTGTGTACATAAAGGGACAAAGGGGAGATGAAAAGGAAACTGCTGGGTCAATCTTCCGAACATTTTAAATGGCTATACACTAATGTAAGCTGTATGGGGAATAAGCCAGAGGAACTGGGAATCTTAATACATAATTAGAATTATGTCTTAATTGGCTTAGCAGAGGTTTGCTAGGCTAATTCATGTGACTGGAATATTGATGTAAAAAGGTATGGCTTGTCCAGAGAGGACAGAGGAAAAGAGAGAAGACCTGGTTTACAGATCAAGGACATATCATTGGCTCTGAGAGACAGAATTCAGTGTGAGTTTTGCTGAAACTATCTTGCTGAAATAGAAAGGAAGCCAACAAAGTGGGCTGGGCTAAACAGCCATCAGATAGTGACACCAATGCCTTGAATAGCTACTGGAAAATTTCAAACCCCAGGGGTTGTTGTCTGTGGGGCACATTGACACCAAACTACATTAAGAACAGAAACACTGCAAGAATAGCAAATTCCTTGTTTGCTCTGGAAGCTGCTTTTTATCTCCAAAAATTGGAATGGTTCATGTGGGAAAAAAAAGTCTTTGTAGGTACTCTTCTGACCAATAGATATGAATTGGTTGAAAAAATAAAGTAAAAAGACACAGAGAAGAGGATGAACACCCTGATTCCTTTGAAGATAGAGAGAAACAGAAAATAAAAATAAAGAGACCCTGAGAAAATGTATGTTAATAAATTCAACTGATTGGTAGAAGAAGGGAAGTAAATCCAGGGGGAAAGAGCTCCAAAAAGCTGATTAAGACAGCTCTGGGGCTCAAATTATCACGTGGAAGGTGTAGGAAGGTTAATAAGAGCTTGTCTGGTGCATGGTCATTTCCAGTCTATGAAATTCAGGAAACAATGAGAAAGAGAATGGAAGGCAGGTCAAATCATTGGGAAATAATATAACTACAAACACAGAGAGACAAAGAAAGGACAAAATGTTATACAGAGGATTTACAGCAATATAAAAGCATATTGGCTAAGTGCATTAGTAATAATAAGAAGAGGAAGGGAAGAGCATGAAGAAATAACCCTGCAAAACATGTTTATTTTTAACTTCAGTCAGTTAATTTGTTCACCATGCGGTCCTGCAAACTGTTGTACTGGCACAAATGAGCGGTAAGGCAAGGGAAAGAGGGATGGCAAAGGGAAAGGAGGAGGGGTAAGCTGCTTGAGGCAGTTCTGCCACTAAAAGAAATGTAAGTGCAGGACCATTACTCAGTGGACAAAGAAAGAAGATAACTGATGAAGCATTCAATGGCTCTTTGCTTTATTCTTCCCTAGAAAGATTAACTGTGATTGGATGACTAATAAAATTAATACTGGGGTCGAAAGAGTGAGAAACCAATCGTGAAACAAGGAAGGTGTGGTAAGCGCTTGTTTGGACCAGTTAGATGTTTTCAAATCAGCAGATTATATCGTAAAATATTTAAGAAATAAAGCGTTTTGGTAAGAGTTGTCCTTGATAATTTGGGGCCATGAGAAAGGCCCTGTGTCAGCCCTCTTCGTTGACTTCAGCAAGGCTCCGAGACATCAGCCTTTTAACAAACCTGGGCTTTAAAAGGAGCTGCAATAGAAGTAGATGTGCTGAAAGAATTTCCTGTTTGCAAAAAGAGGTTCCACATGAAGGTTGGCAGTGGTCAGTTTTTGGTCTGACTCTGTTCAGTGTTTCACTGAGGACTGTGAGGATGAAATAAAAACCATTATTTAGTACTGTACATCACACCTAACAAGGAGAGCTTGCAAACAGGTAGAAAGAGTGCTATGTTTGTAAATTCAAATTCATCTTTTTAGATACTCTGAAGATACTTCTGCCTATCTGTGGCTCTGAAAAACAGCAATTTGTACCTAAAATAAAAGTTTGGACTTTTTACTCTATACTACAGTGAAAAAAAGAATAATCATGTTGAGATCATGGTGGATGAAAAGCTAGACATGACCCAGAAATGTGCATTCACAGCCCAGAAAGTCAATAGTATCCTGGGCTGCATCAAAAAAACTTGACCAGCAGGGTGAGGGATGTGACTGTGCCCATCTGCTCTGATGAGACCCCACCTGCAATGCTGCATCCAGCTCTGGGGCCCCCAACATAAGAAGGATATGGAGCAAGTCCAGAGGATGCCACAAAGATGCTCAGAGGGCTGGAGCACCTCTGCTATGGAGACAGGCTGAGAGAGTTAAGACTGTGCAGCCCAGAGAAAAGAAGGCTCTGGGGAGACCTTAGAGCCTCTTCCAATACTTAGAGGGCACTTATAAGAGGATGAGGAGAAACATTTTAGCAGGGCCTGTAGAAACAGAACAAGGTGTAGTGGTTTTAATCTAGAGGAAGGTAGATTTAGATTAGCTATAAGAAAGAAACACTTTGCTGTGAGGGTGTTGAAATACTGGCACAGGTTGCCCACGTAGGTGGTAGATGTCCCATCCTCAGAAACAAGCATTCTATATCACATTGCCTTTTCACTTGTTCATCTCCAAGTCCTTTACAAAAGAGACAAGTATTACTGAGTACGGACAGAACAGAGTACCTTACCAAAAAAGCAAAACTGGATTAAAGAAGCCTGCGCTAAAATGCAAGTCCCTTAAATCCTAAAGTGCTTGAATATACCCCTGCTTCTGCAAGGATAAAATATCTCTCAGAATAATTGCTTGTTGGATTTATGTCAGGGAGGAAAGGCTCATCTAGCACATCCTGAGTCTGCAAAACTGCCTAAGAAGTGGTGTGTGTGTTTTCTGGTACATGCTGCTTTCAGGAGGATCCCTGAATAATGTCCAAACTATCCTTCATGAGATACTTGACAAATACGGTTCCAAGCCTGACAAAAAGCCAAAAATTAAGATTTTTTTTCTTTTACTTTTTTCCAGCATGCTGTGCTCCGCTGCTGCGCTCTGGTGATTTGAGCCAAATCACTTGATCTGGTTTCTGATGATAAAGTTTGCCTAGCTCTCTAAGTAGCTATAGAGTGGGGGATGTTGGGAGAGAGGAGGCAGTGATTGTAAAGGTGAACAGCTCTGCATTGCACAGCAGCCAAGCCTAGTTGGAATTCACAATCATTGAGCTAGGCAGCACAGGAGTCCCCTGGCAAGCGCATTATGGCATGGAGTCCTTTTTGTCCGAAGCACATATGCCCCCATTCACAGCACGTTAACCGGCAGGCATTCACAGCGCTGCCTATCACAGCGGTGTGAATTCAACCTTCCTCAAGCCAACCTGGCTTGCCAACACCTATGCAAATGGCATTCCTGAAAGGCCATTGCCTCTCTGTGCCCGTACACAATCCAGCTGCCCAGCCTGAAAAAGCCAAAATTTTTTCAAGGAGAGTATTTACATTTGCAATGGTGACCACCGAGGCTCTTGTTAAGGCTAATGGAAAGAGATAAAGTGTTGAAAGCGAGGGGAGGCTCCTTCAAAGGCAATTTTTGCTGGAAAGGTCATTTCCTCATGTGTACATCTGCCATATCTTTGTAGATTTGTGCGTGATATCTCTTATCATAAGGAAAGGAGGAGGAGCAAGCAATAAATATCTATTAATATATCAACCTTTAATAGAACATTAGGAGCAGAAGAACCTGGCAAATTGCTAAACAATTGATCCTTAGGTAATTTCTAGCCCAGTTTTACCAAAAGGCTTCCACAAAGCAAAAAATCTTGAGTCTGAGTTAAATTGCATATATCTGAGATAGGTTTGGCTCTCTAAACCACGGCACTATTGGCCCTGTTTAAAGCTCTGCTTTCAACGTAGCAGTTTCAGAAGCAGAGTAACACACTGCTCCCGTGAGCCTGCTGCAAATCCCAGAAGTTCGCAGCTTTCACAGCGCACTGCAAGATTTCTGTTGGGTTTTTTCTGAAGTTTTGGCCTATGATTAATTGGTTTAATTTTTCTTAGTAAAGTTCAATTTCTGCTTTACAGGCACCATTAGTATTTGAGTGTCTGCTTCTGTGGTGATGGATGCCAGGTAGAGTTGGGCGTGTTTGGAAATGGTTTTCCCGTCTCTACAAAACTGTTCAGGTTTTAAAAAAAAATCAAACTAAAGCCAAATTGAACTATCTGAAGCAGTGGGGGGAAGGGAGGGACAGAGGGGAAAGAACATATATGTGATATGCCATTAGTAATTATTTGGTTCAGAAAAGCCACTTTGGACATCAGGATTTTCCTGGGTCTCCCTGAGGCATGTGTCTCTCCCTCACCTTCAGGTGCTCAAGCTCTTTGTGTGAATAAATGCATGTTTATTGGAGCAAGCACTTCAGTGTGCAGATTTCTCACATCCCAAATTAGATTTTAATCATGGGACTAAAGGGCTTATCTCTTTTCTGGCCAAATGAGTATTTCATTATTTATACAGCTGCAAGAGGACCTTGCTGGTCATCAAATAGCCAGGGTTTTTTGAGTGAGTGACTTTCTGCTCCGCAATCACATGGCTGCAGCCAGCAAGCTTTTTCTCACAAGAGTGTAGGCTGAAGTTGATATCCCTTTTCTGTTACTGGCACTAGTTTTGACAAACCGGTATTTTCACATGAAAGACAGAAAAGCAGATTTCATTAAAAATTGCAGGCCAGCAGTTTTTCTAATCAGCTGGTCCCATACAAATCCATGGCCACCACGGTTTCGATTGTCAATGTGTTATGATGTGGATTACCTGGAAGTACAATGAACATACACAAAGCTCCCAGTATCCAAACCTAGCTGCTCTGAGACACTTGAGAATTGCTGATCTAGAAAGACGTGAAGTGGATTGTATGTGGCAGGCCTCTGGTTTGGCCCAGCCAGTTCTGTGAGCTAAACCTTGTTCACAGAAGAGAAGAGCATTTACTCTTCAACTGAGAAAAGTAATTTGAGATTATCACTTGGCATAAATGTCTAGAATCTTCAAGTAGCAAGATGGCCAGGTAAAAATATATTTTATTTTAAGTACATTGTTTTGCTCCAGTGATAAAATGTTAAAAATACAAGATGGCAGACATTTCATGGGAAGTTTTCAGAAAGGAGAACTGAGGGCTGCTATTCACATCAGTACTAAGTCCTTGTTTCTGTCCAAAACCACACAATCTGAACTGCAGTGGGGCTGCTCACTATTTATCTATTTATTTACTTCTCATGGGATTCTCAAAGCTTTTCTTTTCACAAGATGATTGACTTAGCACAGTTGACTGCAAAGTTTTGATTGCAGTCTTTGCATTGCATTAGCACCTAGAGACATCAGTTGAGATCAGGACCGTATGTGCATACGAGGCTATAGTGACAGGCAAGGCTCGTCTGATGAGTTTAGGATTTATTTCAGCCAAAAATGCAAGAATGTGTTTTTAAACTACTTTTTAAGGTGAGGAAACAGCAGGCCCAAGGTCATGCAGAACGCCATCACGATAGACAGAAACCAAATCAAGGTTTCTGTAGTTAACTTGGGAGATTATTTTTTCATTTCTGATTCATCAATAAGCAGAAAAATATAGATAGAAAAGTACAGATGGAAAAGCCCCTTCCCTTCCCTTCCCTT
>VZRR01012137.1:0-40325 GCA_013398015.1 Oreocharis arfaki
GCCGGTTAGGGAAGGCTGCACCTCCCTCGTACCTCAGACGATGTGGAAAGGAAGAGGGCAGCGTGCGGCCGGGAGTCTGGGATAAGGGGAGGCTGCGCCCTCCGAAACCTCGAGGGAAAACCCCGCCCCAGTGGGCTCTCTCCCTTTATCCGAATAAAGTTGCTTCAGTCTTCTGTCTCGTTTATGGACACTGGCTTTTCATAGCGGGATTTCCCGCACACGTCTCACCCCCTGCCATGGGCAGGGACACCTTCCACTNCCCCCTGCCATGGGCAGGGACACCTTCCACTTTCCCAGGTTCCTCCAAGCCCCGTCCAACCTGGCCTTGGGCAATTCCAGGGATCCAGAGGCGGTCACAGCTTCTCCAGCAACCTGAGCTAGGGAACAATTTCTTCCCAATATCTAGTCTAAAGCTCTCCTCCTTTAATTTAAAACTGTTCAGCCTTGTCCTGTCACTCCATGATTTTGCCAACAGTCTCTCTCCATTTGACTCCATGTCACAGCGTGACAACGCGAGAAGTTTTTGAAGTGAAAAGCAGACAAGCTGCAGAAGCCACCAGTGGCTGTTTTTCCACCCCGCAGACGATGCCAGACCCCCTGATTTGGGGCTAAACCAGAGCCCGAGCCCTCCCTCGAGTCCCGGCACCGCGAACGCGCACCGGCCGTGACTGAGGCAGGCCTGGGCCCCGCACCGCCCCCTGCCGGCCGCCCCGCGCCACCGCCGCCCCGCCGCAATGCGGAGCACCGAGCTCTGACGTCACCGGCCCCCGCCCCCGAGCCCGTATAAGGAAGCAGTGGACAGGGGCGCGCTCCGGATTGGCTGTTGGAGAGCGCGCGGGTGCACGGCACGCTGGGAGTTGTGGTCCCGGCGGAGGGGCGGAGCGGAAGCGGCCAATAAGAGGCGGGGGCGGGGCCAGGCGCGGCAGACGCCGGCTGGTATCGGATCCGCGCGGTGAGAGCCGGGCCTGGGGCGGGCGGGAGGAGCCCGTGGCACAGCCAGGGACACAGCCAGAGACACAGTCAGAGTTCTGGAGGGGGGTGTGGGTGCCCGGGGCTGGAGCAGGGAAGGGTTCCCATGTGAGCGAAAGTGTCTGGGGCTGGAGTGGGGCAGAGGCCCCTTATGGTGTGCGGGGACCTGGGGCTGGAGGCCCGAGTGCGATGAAGGTGCCTGGGGCTGGAGTGGAGAAGAGTCCCCGTGTGGTGTGTGGGTGCCTGGGGCTGGAGTGGGGAAGGGTCCCATTGTGGAGCTGGGCAGGCGGAAGGCAGCCTGGGGGTACCCAGGGTCTCTCCCTTGCCGGGAGGGATGCTGGGACCTGTCAGTTTCCCCCTCAGTGACACCTCTCACGCAGATGCCCTGACCTCCCTGTTCGGTGTCGGCAAGGTCAGGGCAGCTGGGCCCTGGTATGTTTCCTCTAGCCTGTGCCCGTCTTGGTCTGAGCTGAAGGTCACAGAAACTTACCGTGGTGGACGAATTGTTTCGCTTTTACTAGAATTTCCTTGTGTAAATCTCACCTCTGTCTCCTTCTCTGTTCTGCCTCTCTCTCTTGTTTTCTTCTCTGAATGAGTCAGGCTAAAATTATAATTTACATTTTGCAAATGAGGGTGGTTGTAGCAGGCGCAGAGAGACCAAATCCTTTGGCCTTGCAGAGGAAATGGCTTGAGAACCAGTTAGTCTGCTCACATGGGTGTGCACGAAACGCTGCGTAACCAGAGAGCACAGCCACGTTTGAAATGTCTCTTCTGCCTATGGTTACCGGCCCCTGCTTAATGAAATTCCTCTTGGTTTATTCTGAGAGCTTGGAGCCTTTCCATGTGCCCCGAGCTGTGTTTTGCCATTGGTGGCAAACCTGAATAACAGCAGTAGAGATTTTTCTAGCGGGGCCCACTGTGGTGTCACTGGGCAGAAATTGTCATTAACTGAATGATGGTTATGCCGAGCACTGGGGAAGGAACAGGTCTTGGTGTAATTCGTGTAACTTATGTAATTCCCAGCACAAAAAGCTGGGAGGTTCTGGAGGATGGTCTCATTGGTTTGGTGATGATGTTTCTGGTTGCTGCTTTTTATTTTCCTCGGGGGAAGGTGAGAAATCGCCCGTGCAGGATTTCTCCTCATGTGTCCCCACATGAGTCTGCACCAGTTGAGGGCTTCAGGACTTGCTCCAGCTCCTCAGTGGTGGCTGTTTTCCATCCCTGTGTTCTTCACCAGGAATTTGGAATTGTGTTGAGGCTGTAGTGACTGAGGAGCTGCCAGGCAGGGCTGACCTTGTGCTGTGGCTCGTGCTTCCCAACCCGAATGCTGTGGCTGCTGCTCTTGGCAGGGAACAAGAGGGGAGAAGTGAACTTTGCTGAGGTCAGAACTGCCATAAAGGACCCGCCCGCGCAAGCCAAGCAGAGTGGTGAAGCATGGAATTCCTAAAAGGAAAGGCAGGCAGTGACCAAAGCTTTCTGTGGCTGCCCGTGAAGGTGGGAAGGTCACTGGGGTCTGTAATGGTGTGAAAACAGATGGCAGAAATTTGTTGCTTTCCTACTTTATTTGGTTCTGTACCGGTTCTTACCTCTCCTGGTAAGCAACAATCCTGCTTCCCAAGGCTTCACTTGCATTGAACCATCTGTCCATGGCTCCTGTTCTTATATCTCGCTACCTGGATATTTGCGACTGGTGGAATACACAAGGGATTTTCTTTTCCTAAAGATTCTCTTGATTTGGAGTTTCCAAAACCTGAAGGGAGGCTCTTTGTCTTCACAGCCACAATGTCACCCAGCCAGGAATCCGTTTTCCCTGAGTATGAGGCGGACACCAGCCAGACCTCGAAGCTGATAAGAAAATTTAAGGAGACACCATTTGTGCCTATTGGTGAGTTCAGAAATGGAGAAATGTGTTTGCATAATCGATGTGGGAAACACCATCACTGTTCACCTTCTTCCTGTGAACAGGAAATTACTTAGAAATTACTTCCTTGTAATGTTTGTCCTGCAAGAAAGAGAGAAATTAATGAGGTCTGTATAAGAAAAATGCTGTCAAAATACAAACTAGAAGGATTTAAATTGCAGCCTGTCTGGTAAACGTTTCAGCCCTCTGCTGCCATGACTTAGTTCAAAATGCATTTTTTTATTAACTTTTATGTTACCCAGCTTGAGGAAGTTGTTGAAGTTTGAAGCCTCTCTGCTGAGACCCCAAAAAAAGCTTCTGAGGGGAACAGGATCAGCTTTTGTCTGACACGAGACACGTTTTGACTTCCAGCCACCTTAAATGGAGAGCAGCGGGGTCGCTCGGGGTGAACTGTTCCAAGTGTTTGCCAGCAGATTTTCGTCACTGGTTCCACGGTCACAGGACTTTGTGTCCACCTTGCTCAGGAGTACCCTGAACTCCACAAGTTCCAGTTCCCCGAAGCAGATTGGTAAAACTCACCTTTGCCCTGTGTCAGAGCTGGGTTGAAGGCCCTAAAACTCTTAATTGGTATTTAATGAAGGTGCCACAGGAATTAAGTGTTTACAGCTTCCTGGTGGCACTGGTAATGCTCTGGTTCAGGGAGACAAACTGCCCTGTTCAGTAAAATACACACAGCACTTAAAACTTGGCTGCTACCTTTGAACTGTGCAAATAATCCTAAAAATGGAGTGAAATGGGTGGAACTGGAAAAGTTTGTGCATTGCTGCTCTGTATTCTGAGAGAGCATCAGTGTTGGAGCTGGCAAAGCTGGGGCCTGTTTGCTCCACTGAAGGACTATCAGTGATTTCTGGCCCTGGGAAAGAGACCTGGCGGAGCCTCCCTCCTCACAGCTTGGGGACAATAACATGTGACTTGTCCTGCCCTGGTGGCACCTGGCCAAATGTGACAACACCCAAAATAGCAACTGCAGCAGGCCAGTGCGTACATCAGGGAGCATCCACAGGCTGACAGTCTGAGCAGCAGCCGAGTCGGGGCCTTGGGTGTGAGTGTCTCTCCTGGAAAGGGGGTGCGAGGAGCCCTAGTTCTGCCTGAAAAATATCCAGGGAGTTCTGACACCTTGAGCTGCTCCTTTGGCATTTTAATGCTGCTGGAAATCTCTTGCTCTTCCCTGCACTGACTTGTGCATTGAATGAGGTGGCTCTGGAGTGAAACCAGGAGATGGGTCAGGATTTACCATCACACAAAACCAGAGGGATTAGACCAAAACAGGCTTATTTTTGGATGAGAGAGAATGGCCTCGAGTTGTGCCAGGAGAGGTTTAGACTGGATATCAAGAACACTTTCATAAAGGAAAGAGCTGCCCGGGGCAGTGCTGGAGTCACCATCCATGGAGGGATTGAAAAACTGTATAGATGTGACACTTAGGGACGGGGTGTCATGGTGGCTTTGGCACTTGTGTGGGAATGGTTGGACACAATGATCTTAAGGATCTTTCCCAACCTAAACAGCTTGGTGATTCCCAGGCTATTTTGTTTACATGGGTCCCTTCAATCCTCCCTGGATCTCCACTGAGAGGGATGCTCTCCTTGCCTTGCAGGGATGGCCGGCTTCGCCGCCGTGGTTGGCTACGGGCTGTACAAGCTGAAGCACAGAGGTAACATGAAAATGTCCCTTCACCTGATCCACATGCGTGTGGCAGCGCAGGGCTTCGCCGTGGGAGCCCTGACGTGTGGTACGTACGGAATGGGAGCTGTCCTTGGGAGTGGCAGCCCACGGAGAGCCTCTTGCATCTCTCCCAGTGGATAATGCAGTGGATGTGGCACAGCCTCGGCATGGAAATATCCAGAACATTTATTTCAGGATGTTTGTGCCCCTTCCTGGTGCTTGACCAGCCTTTGTGGAGTAATCTGATTTTATGGACTGAAATATTTAATTTCAGAGTGGCAGTTTTGATTATGTCTAGACATGGAATGCAAGGTTCTGCATCTCTGCCTATTAGAGGCCAAAAAAAGAAAACATTCATATGACATTCATCTGAAAATTAGTATTTTCCCTGGTAAATATGTTGCTGTTTCTGAATTTAATGCATTGGAGATCTACAGCATGTGTAGACCATGGTATTCTATATTTTTATATATAAGTATTTATATATATATATATTTTCTGGACTGGAATTGTGTCTCTGAGTGTTACATCCCAGCTCTCATCTAAATGAGGTGTATGTCCCATTAAACACTGTTTGTCCATGCTGTATTCCCAGCAGGAACAACAGAAAAGCTTGATTTTGGCCACAAAATCAGCTAGAA
This sequence comes from Oreocharis arfaki, assembly GCA_013398015.1. Taxonomy (NCBI): domain Eukaryota; kingdom Metazoa; phylum Chordata; class Aves; order Passeriformes; family Paramythiidae; genus Oreocharis; species Oreocharis arfaki. The sequence continues at coordinate 5,197 of VZRR01012137.1, forward strand.
TTAGCTCAGGATCTGCATTTTCATAGGTGGTGTATTTTCATACCCAGTTTCTCTGTATAGGAAGAACTTTGTAGTGCTCATCACTGCTGTTAAAAAATACAGCTGGGGAGGAAGGGAAATTCTGTCTTGCTGAGAACATGTCTTACTGTTCAGATTTTTAAACCCATTATCTCTTATTTAACACAGTTCTTTAATTGTGCATTTATTTCTGTCTTGCAGGCGTGCTGTATTCCCTGTTCCGGGATTATGTGGGGAAGCCCAAGGAATAGTGGGAAGCTGCCTGAACTCCCTGTCCTGGTGGTGGCCTGTGTACTGCAGCTCCAAACCTCCTACCAAGAGGTTCTTGAAGAAAACAAATTAATACATGGCATTAGAGAATTGTTCTATTTTGTGTATGGTACACTGCGCTGAACCTGGCAGCCTCAGGATGTGCACTGGGTGAGCAGTTATTGGGGTCTGGCTCTCTCTGATTGACACCACCACATCCCAGTTTTTAGGGGATGTGGTGGAGTGCAATCCCTTTATCTTCCTCTTCAACTCAGTCCTGAAACTGCTGACTTCTTGTGCTTGTTGCCCATAACCACGATGTCTGAGCTGGCTTCTGTCGGGGAATGTCAGGAACGCGTTGCTGTCATTTTCTATCCTCTGCCTCCAACTTTGTAATTTAGAAGCTTCCTTTAGTAGCACTAAATGACTTATATCTAATGAGAGACATATATAAACATCTATTTTTTTTATTTAAGGCGTGAGATAAGTGTTGCAGCTATTTAAATGTTATATTTATTCATTGTTAATGAAGACACAGGCTTCTCTCTTTTTGCTATGTCAAACCCTTGGATTATGGTATTTTGTAACTTTGTTGACGGTGTTCTTCTGAGTAACATTTAAATGTAACATTTAAAATACATATTGTGAAAACTAAACCTTAATTTGGTGTTTAAATGCTTTTAAAGTGTATGATCTAGCTGATCTCTGCAGTATTGTTGCCCACAGAAAATTTAAAAGCATTTAAATCTGAAAAGCCCCCCCCTCGCCACTGAGGTATTAAAACCCTTTTTTGTGAGTTATTTTGCACTCAACCCCCTTGTACCTCCAACAGCAGTTGCAAAAATAAAAGCCAGTTTCTAAAAAAGCACATTTGCTCCTATTAGCTGACATTCCATGGTGACAGCCTCGGATGTTACAGATACCACAAGGTACAAACTGCACCTGTCTGTGACCCGTTGTACAGAGCAGGGGGGGATTAAATACAAAGTGAGCAGTGGAGGTAACAACTGTTTGCCTCTGGGTTTGTTGCGGGGGGGGGGCTCCCATCCCATTGCAGAGGGATGGCGTGAGCTGCTCTAGCTGAACAAAAATCACCTGAGGAGGGTGCAGCGCCCCTGGAAAGGGAATTCCCAGCCGGTGCTCTCCTTGATTCCCAGCTGGTACCACCCTGCTGCCCTTGGCTGCTCCCACACGGATGGAGATGGGGAGGGGCGCCGAAGCCTTTTTCCTGTGCGTACCACCGCGAACGGAGGAGAAGGAGCAGCTCCCTTTCCCGGGGCCCCGAGAGGCCGGGATTGCTGTGGGAGTTGCGGGAATGGCGATAGGGGGATGGCGGTGACGGGGAGGGCTGTGGGGGGAGCCATCATGGCGGCTGCGCTGAGGGGAACGGCGCGCGCGCGCTCCCGTTGCCATGGGCACCGCGTCGGGTCCGGAGCGAGAGCCGGGACCGCACCCCTGGTCCCGGTGCTGCCCAGCAGGGAACGGGGAGAGCCGGAGAGACCCTCCCGGTGCCCGCGGGAAGGCGGTTCGGGTAGGCCATGGGGGGGACGGGAAAAGCGGGCAGGAGTTCCCGAGATGGGGGAATAGCGCGGTGCTGCCCGGACCTGGCAGGTCCTGGCAGGTCACAGGGGGAGGCGGGAGGATGACAATTACGGTTACGGGCTGGCAATTAAAATTTAGAAACGGAAACACAAGAAGTTCCGCCTCAAAACGAGCAAGAAATTCTTTGTGCTGAGGGCGGCAGAGCGCTGGAAAGGGCTGGCCAGGGAGGGCGTGGAGTCTCCCGCTCCAGAAACTTTTCAAACGCACCTGGATGAGTTTTGTGAAAAACGAGGTTCACTTCTCCTGTTAAAATTTAAAAGTTTAGCGAGCTAAGGGTACCCAGCGCCCTGTAATATTTGCTTTATTATCTGTCTTTTTTTTGTCTTTTATTAAACTTTTAAATTTTAACAGGAGAAGTGTACCTCGTTTTTCACAATTTCTGTGTCACCTGATCCTGCCTTGGAGCCCTCCAGCTCTCCTGGCTGGAGCCGGGGATAGTTTAGAAGAGATATTCGGGAATATTTCTTCACCCAGAGGGTGGTCAGGTTTTGGAACAGGCTGCTCAGGGAATTGTTGGAATCACCATGCCTGGAAGTGCTCAAAACCCACATGGAAGTGGCACTTGGGGACAAGGTTTGGTGGTGGTGCTGGGCTAATGGTTGGACTCGAGGATCTTAGGGGGCTTTTCCATTGCAGCATGGTGTGATGGAGCTGCACCTTGAGTACTGTGCTCCTTTCTGGCTTATAGATAAGTAAAATAAATAATAAATTAATAGATTGATCAATCAGTAATGCAAGTAAAGAAGTAAAGAAAGTTCTGAGTAAATAAAATTCTGAGAAAGATTATGAAGGTGATTTAAGGCCTAAAATAGCTGCTAAGAATTCTAGGATATTTGCAGAACAGAGACAACTACTTTTTGAAGACGTTCTTGCTTATCTTTGCTATCTTTAAGGTCAGTGGCTAAACCTACCAAATTTAGTGAGGTCCAATCTAATTATAAATTTAGTTATCAACCCAGAGGTTACTGAAACCAGAAAGGCTGTCTAAATTTCCCATGAAGTTTCCTTAAGTAAATGGAATGGACTCCTTATCTCTGTATAGGCTTTTCCCGAATCTCAGTATCAACTTTAATCAATTAAAATTAGTTTTCCAGCCTCAGTAATTCAGTAATCCTTTGATCCCTCATGCCCAGAGCCCTGTGGGCTGTGCACAGGCACCAGACTCTGCTCTTTGCACTTGACAATCCTCAGTGCACCTTGTCCAGGTGAGTCTCTGCCCCTAAGGTACACACAGGCACGAAGGGACACGCTGCATTTTGCTGCATTAATCAGGATAATTGGGTTTCCCTCAGTGTGGGAAAGGGCCTGTGTTGATTACTCAGCGCAGGGCGTGCCTTTGGAAGTATTTACAGGTTGGTTTTCCTAGACTAAAGGTGCACTAGGGTTTTTTTGCTGACGATAAATGTCAAAGAGAAGGAGAAAGGGGCTGGAATTTATCAGAAAACTGTCCTTAGTCATCCTAAGAAAAGGTTTGGGTAGCGATATTATTATTTGAAAATATCTATTAATAATATATTTTTATAATTAAATACATTTAATAATTAATATATTATTATTTATTTGTTGTTATCACTCAGTGATTAGAAATTTGGAGGAAAGGTGTAAGCCACACTCTTGTCTTGCCCAGAGTGAGCATGAGGAAAAAAAACATTTTTTTTTTCCTGTCAGTCCCCCATTAACCCAAAAATGGGGGGATTTGCACCTTTCCTGGACATGGGCAGGGAGGCTGCATGGTCCCAAACACTCCCTGTTCCCTTTAGCTAGTGTAACGTGGCTGCCACATTCTCTTGGATTTGGCCCCAGCCTGCTCCTCTGTTAAAATGTTTATTTAAACAGATCTGTTCAAGAACATTTCAGAATGTTGTTTTTTGAATTCTGGAGTGAAAAAGACCCGACAACCTATTTTTCAAAGGGCTGTTTAAAAGCCATTTACGGGAAAAGGCTCTTGAAGCAAGGCCGTGGGGCTGGAGAGGAGGAGGAGGAGGAGGAGAAGGTGGTGGGAGACTGGGCGGAGGCCAGGGAGGAAAAGCTGCAGAGCAGCTGCCAGAAGGGGATGTTTTTCAGAGCAGTGCTGATCTCTGCTCTCTGTCAGTTTTTATTTTCCTCTTGTTGTGCTTTCAGTAAACAATGGAGCCAGACGTAAAAGTGGATGAAGATTTCAAAAGCCAGTTTAAGGCTTATCAGGAGCAACAGCGAAGGCGGCTGCAAAATGTGATGGAGAGGAAGAAGGAAAAGCAGAGCAGTCAGAAGGACACTGGCAGCACAAGGGAGACTTTAAGAGCCCTGAATGATCTAAACCTGTTTAAAACAGGATCCCCTGTAAATGAAGATGCCAGCAAAAGGTAAAGGTGTGGCAGCACCATTCCTTCAAGAAGTCACTGAAGTTTATTTTGCTTATGATCTCATGAAACTCAGTACTGTTAAGCTGGCAGGACACTTTGTGTCTTCACACATTGGGCTTTCATTATCCTGAGGAGATTCTCCCTGTCCCTAATTATCCTCAGGACATTGTGCTGTGCTCTTTATTATCAGTGTTTTACAAATGAAGGACAGGAGGGTTGAGGGTGACATGTCAGGGGCAGCCAGGTCCTACCTGGCAAAATCCAGCCTTTTGGGATCATTGGCATCCCCTGAACTGTTGGTTGGTTCCTGCCTAGCCTTGAGCAAACAGGTTCCCTGAGTGAATAATTTCCAAGGATGGACAGAGGCAAAGCAGCTACTGGGAGCCAGCCACAGGCCTGCAGTGCAGAAGAGTGTTCCCTGGGCCTTCCTTGCAACATACCCCGATTTAGTGGATCACAAGAATACCAGGACATTGGGCATTTGAACATGGATCTCCCTTAATCTTGTTTTTTCTTTTTTGCTGAGTAGTGGAGCAGAGATTTGAAGCCCCATCTCAGACAATTTCTCTTCCTCTCAGGATGTAGTCAGCCTTTCCTTCTGACCCAATTAATCCTTCTTTCCCTAACTAGAGCAGGTCTGAGGTTGGGCACACCCCAAAGATGTCTGCAGTGCTTCTTGATCAGGGCTTTGCTCTGTGGTCGTGGTGAAGCCAGGTGAAGAAATTCCTTCACACACTGGTGCCTCACCAGAGCTGTCTGATTTGCCAAGTTAAGCTCCTGATCTGACCTCTGCCAGCTGTCCTCTTCCCTTCAACATTTTGTTCTGACAATCTGGAGAAGATTATGATGGAAATCTGATTTAAAAAAAAAAAAATTGGGGAGGCTGATTCCCATAGTTCAGCTGTTTGGTGGAGGAAAGGGATTTAGGTGCTCTCAGGGCACATCATGGGCAGTGTGCAGAGTACAGGAAAGCCCAGCAGTTCTCTGCTATTTAGAGTTCAGTACTTTAGGCCTGAGTAATCCCAGAGTTGTTATTTACCTCTGTTTCTGTGACACTGAGTGTCAAAAGCCCCCATTTGACACGAGAGGTGCAGCAGATTTATCTGGGTTGTCCTTTGCTTGTGTACGTTCAGCGGAGGAGTGGTTGTGAGTGATCAGATCCAGGCAGGATTTGTTTCTGGAAGGGATTCACCAGGATGTTCTCTGCAGTATTCCCATGACAACACATCAGAGGATTGTTCCAGGATCACAGGACTCCACATGGCCTGCAGTGGCTGGGATTTCAGCTTGTCACTGTTGTTTATAGCAGCACTTGGAAAACATTCTCCTCTCAGAAGTCTCCCTTCCCCCGAGCCTTGGGAATTCTTTTTTCTTTCCTCCCATCCTACTCCCAAACCTTGTTTAGGCAAGTGTTTAGCTGATATTTCTGCCTTTCTGTTATGTTCTCTCTGCAACTTTATTCTCCCTTCTCTGTTTGGTGTACTTGAATGTATTTAAGTGACTCTGCCCAACACGTGGAGAATCTGTAACAAGAGTTGGGAAAGACACAATTTGACAAAAGTTATTTTTGGCCTGAACAGGGCATGCAATTTGGGAGACCACCTGAATTCCAGGCAGAGCCCTGCTCATAAGCTCCACCTGGCTCTGATTCCTTGAAGGAGGGTGAAAAGGGGCACCTTTTGCAGTTGGTTTCTTTTGGCTCATTTTCTGTAGCTGAGGCACTTGGGTGGGTCTGCCACCTCTGTAAAAGGGAGAGTCCCTCTGGGGTGGGGGGGAAGTTCCTCAGAGGAGACTCCAGCTCTGTGCAGCTGGGATTTAAGTTCATCCTCCTCTGAGTGCTTTCCCTCAAGACTTGGACTCCAGCTCTGAGAAGACTTCACTGATCAGGTGTCTTAAGAGCTTAGAACCTTTTTTCCATGTTAATCCCCCAGCTGTTCAAAATCTTCTGGTTTAAGTGTCTCTAATTGGATCTGAGTTTTGTTGCTCGCTTCTCTGAGTGGTTCGTGTGGGAATAACTCAGTTCTGCCTCTCCCCTGCTCACATTGCTCCTTGCTTTCTTCTCCTTTATAAACAGCTGCCTTTGATCTCCCTTTGATTTCCAGCTTTGAAACACAAGTGCATTTCTTAATTATGGATTGTGAATCCCCTCCTAATCTGGCTGTGCTGTTTATGGCAGTGCTTTAAGGGGTCATTTATTCTGACACGGGCAGATGGAAGGGTGCATTTGAAAGCTCACAGGTCCAATGGGTGCTAAAAGCTTGCTAAAACTTTGGAATAAAAAAAAATTGAGATGATTATTGAGATATCTGACTTGGCTGTGTCTGCAGGTTCACACTGTAACAACTGGGCTTTATCCAAATCAAATCTCCAAAGTGTAAGCATTTAGGGCTGCCCTGTAGAAAATAAGAATCCAAGAGTCAATTCATCCAGCTGATTTAGGAGTCTGATGATACCTGAGATGCTGCAGGGTATCAGGAACTTCCCCATGGGAATCCCAGGGCACAGGCAGCAGCAGCTGGGGTCAGGTGGGCAGCCCAAATGGCACCTGTGTGTGGGTAATTGTATTGATTCCTGAGTGTTCTCAAGGATACCGTGTCAGGGAGCTCAGATAATTCTGAATTGCCACAATTGAATTGAGCTTTGAGGCCACAGCTCCCGGATTTTATATTTGGAGGACCCATCACATAAGGGCAGTGAAGAGATTAAAGTTATTAATTCTCTGGATGTCTTAGAGAGATGAAACCTTTAAACGTTGCTAAATGTACTGAAGAACAGGAGAAGCAGGGCTATTTCTTCCCATTCAGAGGGCTTTTTCTGATATTCTCTGTTTCTAAATGGATTCCAAAAAGCACCATGAGCAATACAAACCAGTGCTCACAGGGTTCCAAGAGAATCAGCTGAGGACACAGGAAACTGGTCTTTTATGAATGGCTCTAAAACATTCATTTTTAAAGGACCCCAGGGGCAGCTTTTTAGTCAGTGCTCTGTTGGCTTCTCTTGGCTTTGTCAAGTATAGAAAAGAAAGCCTGAATGTCCCACATGCTGAATGCTGCCTGATTTCCTCTGAAGAACCAGGTAAGTGAGACTGAGATGACACTTTTTGGTAACCTCAATGCACCTGTTCTGTGATGTTTTGCCCCAGACAGCTCAAGAAAGTACAGATTTTTTTTTTTTAAGAAGAAGTTAACTGAATAGATCAGATAATCAGCTTGTGTCCTTATCTGAGGTTTAGGATATTCTGCCTAATTCAGTAAACTCGCTCCTGGCAAGCTCAGCCCATCTATTGTGCAGTTGTTTCATTTTTTTATTCCTAGGATCATCTATGTGTATATTATTTACCATTGTGGTTTATTTTTTCTCAGTGTCCTTGAGGCTGAGAATGAGCAGCTGCAGGACCAGCTCCGAGAGGTCTGGGATGAGAACTGCAGACTCTACAAACTGGTGTCAGAGAAAGATTTTGAAATAAAGCAGCTCCAGAAGAGAGTGCAGGAGGACAGGTTGGCTCTGTCAGGTAAACACAGCAACTTTCTGTTCTCACCACGTTGGTTTGCTTGATGATGACAAAAAAAAGTGTTCTTGTAAAGAATAGTGCTCTTTTAGGGTACACAGTGATCTCTGTTCCTCACAGAACTGTAAACTTGCTATTATTGGCATAAAAATAATGACGTTTCATGGAAATCATATTTAGGAAAACTTCCTGTTAATGTCAAGGAGCTGTGCTGCAGCTTTGTAGAGTTAAATTCCTTATTCAAGCTCCTGGGTTTTTTTGCCTGAGCAGGGTACAAGCAGCATGCTGGATGAATGCAAAATCCAGCTTCTAAAGTGACTTTGGTGTCCTCTGAAAACCAAACTGTGCAGGCTGCACCTCCTCCACTGGGTGCCACTGTTGGTCAGGACAGCAGTGATGACCAGGCTTGAAGAAAAGGGGGAAACCAGCAACAAACAGAACTAAATAACATTAAATTACACCTTAATTCTTAATAATCAGCTGTAGTTTGCCTGTAGGAGAGGTGATAAGCTCTTCCTGGTCAGGACCAGGAGCCAGATGTGCTGTTGCAGCTTTCTCTGGCTGATGCCAATCCCCTGCCTCTGTTTTCCCTGTGTGCATTGTGGCAATGCCCCCATTGCTTGGGGATGAAAAGCTTTGGTTGAGTGTGTGCAGTGCATTTGAAGACCATCAATTTAACATGGAAGCACCAGCCTGGCTTTGGTAAGTTTAGTATTTACTGTGATCCTCAGCAGCCATTATTTATCCTGAAAAGTGAGGTAAAAGTAGCTCCTAGGTGGGAGGGGAAACACAAACCACATGAAGAAGTGAGAACAGTGGAAATGCTTCTAAAAATAATGAATTGGTTTGAAGTGCTTTTAAATAAATGCTTTTAAAACAATAAATTATGTTCTTTACGTAAGTTTTTTAAAAGTTTTTAAGTTTAAAGCTCTTTTAAGTTTTTTTAAAGAGTGGTGTAGGAACAAATTCTGTTCTCAGCTGTATTCTGTGTTAGAATTAACCCCATTAATGAACCCCATTAATGTCTCTGGGGTTATATGGGACTCAGCATTCACTTGTGAGTGATCTGTTACCCTTCACCTCACCCCAGCTCCTGAATATCAGAGAAAAGTGATTACTGCAGAGCTCTGAAGGAAGAGAGAAGAGTTAAGAGGAATGACAGCAGCCAAGTTCAGTCTTCCCATCCCCACCAAGGGTTCCTATTCCTTGCTGAGCTGGAAATTTCTGTGGAAGTTGTTTGCCATGATATTAATTTTTTCACTGGTCCAAGAGCTTTCCTTCACCTGGGTGATGTTAACCAGAGCCAGGTGACACAACAGCCAGGCCTGGGGTTTGCTTCTTTTGTGGCACTCATCAAACCCTCCCTGATGAGGGAGCCAGTGATGTGGCTGTTAAAAAGAGCAATTAAAAGTCATCCAGTAAAGCTCCCCGTGTAATCCCAAGGGAGTTATAAATAGGCACAATGACATTTCCTGGACTTTGTCCAGGACCCAACTGTAATATTGTGCCTGACCTTTGAGGACAGATGTCTAGAAATGTTCACACCTCTGTTCCAGCAGCTCCTCCCGTAGTAAACAACCGGGCAAGGCAGAGTGTTGTCTTTTTCTGTGGTAATGCCAAAAAAATCCTGGTCCTAACAGTCCTTCTCAGCAGTGAGCAGGAAACACCGCTGCCCTCTCTAGGTAATAATGTTGCTACGACCACTGTTGTGGCCTTGTGACTCGTGGCTGTTGCTCCAGTGTGAAATGTGGCCGTGGTGAGCTGCTGAATCAAAGGACCAGCCCATCCAGCTGGCACCTCTGACATCTCTTCCCTCACTTGTTCATTTAAGTGCCTGGCACAGCCCTGAGAGGAAGGGATGGGACAATAAAAGTACATTGTGACAGAGAACAAAAGCATCATCTGTTCTGAATCCTCCATCTAAGATGTGTCCTCTGCTTTTATGTGTTCTTTGCAGGGGTGTCTGGTTTAGCTGGAGATGTGGCAGCCACTAAAATAGTTGAGCTGGCCAAGAAGAACCGTGAGGTGACTGCTGAGGCTGAGAGTGAGAGAGCCAGAGTGAAGCAGCTGAATCACAAAGTCAAGGAGCTGGAGAGAGAAGTGAGGCGTTTTTCTTGCTCTCTTTTTGCATCATAAAACATGGAAATCCAGCCTCTGGGCTAGAAAATGGCTTTGATTCGTGTTCCCATGTTTGAATTTGCACTTAAATCCGTGTTTACTTTGGCTTGTGGTCATTTGTGTCCATGATGTGTGCCCTCAGCTGTTTCACCTCTGCAGGCAGGAGGAGCTAGAAGAGGACATCCCTAAGTTATAATGAGCCAAGGGTTTATCAAACAGCAATCAGGAATGTTCATTTGTAGAAGCACAGAGACTTTTCTACCAGTCTGGCAATGATGTTTCTCTTGTTATTTATTTTTTTGTGAGGAGGAGCAAATTTCACACCTTTATGTCTTACATTGCCACCTCGTTAATACCAGTCAGTAATTAGTTCTTTGTTCTTCTAAGCTTTTGTCATCCCCATAATGAAAGCTGTTTTCTGGAATAAGTACTTACAGAACTGAGACCACACCAAACTATGTCATATAAGACAGCAAACCTTCACTCAGGCAGATTAAATTTTCTGGTTTACTGGGACTTTTTGCCAACATTTCACAGAAGTAATTTTACTCAGGTGGCTGCTGAATTGAGAATGAGATGTCCTGATGTCAATGTTTGCTTTGTCATTTTGCTACTGCTCCTCTTCCTTACACAGTATTGGTGATTTTTTTTTTTATAATTTTCAGTTATTTCCTGAACTTTGCTTTCTCAGAAGCCATCAGTTAAATGAATCAATAATGCTGACAGATGCATTTTGACTCAGGCTTTCACCATCACTTATTATCATGAGCCATGCATCTACCTGAATTGCAGCCCAGCTACCTGAAAGATCAAGAAGTCATAGATTAAATTAAATTTTGGAGAACTCCTGCATAAATCCACAGTGTTCTGGTCAGAGGGGTCTTGTCAAACAGTTGGCAGGTTGGCAAAGAAGTGTTAGGTGTAGTTTGGGACTTAACAAAATCCCACAAGTAGTGGAGCAATTCATGAATAATTTAAGGAAGATCACCTTGGTTCTACTCCCCTACTGCAGAAGTGTAATGACCATTATTGAAAAAGAAACTTGAAATATTCTCGGATTTTGACCCAAAAAGAAAGGAGCACAGCCATTTCAGGAAGAAGAGGAAGATGTAAATGATGTGTAAAATAAAAGCAACGTTTGACACTAGGAGCTATCTATCAAAAATGTGGAGTGGTAGATAGAAAACACTGTTATTTTATATATTTTTAGCTCTTTGCTTGCATGGAAACTGAAAAATCTGTAAATCATAAGTGCTTTAACATGATTATGTTCCCCCAAACAGAATGGAAGCTGTGACCACTGAACAATCACTTGGCAAAGGGTGGTCCATGTAAGCAAAGGGATGTTTGCAGAAAATTTCCTTAGAACTTGAGCCAGCAGCTGCCAGCTCCAGCTGAAATTCCTCATTCTCCAGCTGGAATTCCTCATTCTCCAGCTGAAATTCCTCCTTCTCAGTCAATTGACTACAAAACTTTGTGAACTGGGTAGAAAGAGTGGCCCTCACCCATAACAAGGGGTGAAATGAGAACTGGCTCTGAGTCAGTTTTTCCCCAGCTGCCCCTTTGATGAAGGAGCTGCTCCTTAGAGCCTCCTTCCATCTAGGCAAAGGATCAAGAGTTTCCACCCACCTCAAAGAATGAAGTCCCAAGCCTTTAAAGCAACACTTCCTGGCCTTTCCAGCCCCAAATTCCTGCACTCTCATCCATTTAGAAATCTTTGCAACAGCAACAGAGGGTATGATTCAGAGTAGGAGGAGTTGTATGTCTGTCTTCCTTTGCTGTGGCAAGCAAGAGGAGACAGAGTCTTTATTCTTCATGGGTTAAAAAATGCTACTTTAGAGCTCCCAGCTAAAGAAAAAGAGCCTTAATACCATTGAATCTCATTTTTAGGGTGTAAAGTAGTCACTTCTCCTTTTATATTCCTCTAGTGAGTAGAGCTATTTGCTTTTTATGAAATATCCTGGGCTGGACAGGATGTGCATTTTTGTATATAAACATTAATTTTAGGTACTGTTGGTGATCAAATGTCTCAGAAGTGTCCATAGTTGAAATCTGATCCCATCTCAGCAAGTCAGAGACATCTTCTGAAGTTATTCTACAGTGGAATAAGACATGATTTTTTGGGAAGCATTTCAGAAAAAAAAAAAAAAAAAAAAGTTTTGGGACTGATTGTGTTTAAAAACAAGGGAAAATTAAGTTTGGTGGGTTTTTTTTGGACTAAATAAACATCCAAGTTATACTCTATTGCTAATTAATACTCCATGGAGGGATGCTGCTCTCTGCATCCTTTCTACACTAACGATGGGGTTCTTTTCCAGCTACAGGCAGCCGCAGAAAAAATCCATTCCCTTGGTGGTGATGCTGCAGGAATCAAGGAATCAGCTCTGAAAATGCTGGAAGGAAACTTGGTAGGAATTGTAATTGAAGTGAGGAAATCAGCAGCTGATACTCAGCTCTCTCCTTTGTAGGACAAAGATGTAGCCCTGTCACCAGTTTTGGGACCGAATTCCCCTGTACCTCCTCCATACCCCAAAAATTCGGTCTGGAAAAAAATCATTCTGTGGTCCTGATGGATCCATGGATTTTAATCACTTCAGTTTTCCCTTGAGGATTCTGTTCTCACCAAGTCCCTTCCTCTCCTCAAAGGCTGAAAGTCCAGAGCTGAAAGCATTGCAAGAAAAATTGAATGCAGCCAACTTAAAAGTGACGGAATATCGGAACCAGCTGCAGTCTGTGAAACAGGAGCTGAAGCTGACCCAAAAGGTACCACTGCAGGGTGCAGTCTGGGGCTGGGATCCCTGCAGGAGGATCAGTCTTGGGAAACTGGGAGGCTTTTGTTTTAATTGGCCCCCATGAGCTATTCCAGTGGAGCAAGGAGGTAAGGAAGGCACGAGAGGAGGGGTTGGAGTTGGAATTGTGCCCGTGGACACACGGATCTCATGCTCTGCCCCTCTGTGTCCAGCATTTCCATTGTACAATGAACACAAATCCTTTAGTATTTTCAAGTTCCAGATCACCAGAAACGTTTGTGACATACATCCAGCTTCATTCCTCCTTTCCTATACGTTTAATTATGTATTTAATGTAGATTTCAGTCCCCTGGGAATCAATGGGTTTAAAGGCCATGCTTGAATTAAAGAGTTTGTTGGAGTGACATCCAGAATAACCTTTCCCTCTGATTCATGATGGATTTTAGTGTTACTATGTCCTCTGATTCCTTTGGTTTCCCTACTTCGTGTAGGAGACCTGCAATGCAGATCAGAGTAGAGAATATGGTCCTAAAAATAGAACTCTGCTCTGACCTTTTTATAAATAATTTAAATGCTCTTCATACTAAGTTTAGCTGTGTCAGAATTTTGCAAGGGAGATTGGCTCAATTCCTGGTGTGCATGAAGACAATATCTCTGCTCTGTTCCTGGCTAGTTATGGGTAAATATTCACTATGTCAGAAATAATTGTGTCTATTGAAAACTGCTTGTGTTCTCTGTTAGACAGAGCTGCTTTAACTCCCCTCTCCCCAGCACATCTATTTAAGCCTTATTGTTGATGTTAATCCCTTTTTCCCAGCTTTTAGCCAATGAAGTTGGGGAAGATGTGAATATCCAAAGTCTCTTGACCCATTCTGGCAGCTGGCGTGGACGAGCTCAGCAAATTCTTCTTCTCCAAACCAAGGTGAGTTACCAACCTGCATGGTGCCATTTCAGCTGGAATTCTCTTTCTAAGTATAGATATCACCTCAATTTAAGGTAAAAGTACTGTTAGTTCTTCATTGATTCTTCACATCTCTGTGTTGATGTGTGCAGACCATGTTAATGACTCTGTTGCAGCAGTGCAAACTTTGGTATTTCAGCTGGGAATCTTTCACATCTGTGTCAAAGGAAGGAGTTCAGTGACCTTGGAGAGCTGTGGCAGCCTAGTTCAAGTCCCAGGGTGTTTTGAAGGTGCCTCTCTCCGCTGAGAACAGAAGGAGCCCTGTCAGTGTCTGTGCTCTGACTTAGACACCTTTGTTCAGTGCTTGGAGTCAGATGGGAAGAATTGAGGGCAGATAAGATTTTCAAGTTGTTCCCTCGGGAGCTCCAGTAAAATCTTTAACTCTTGAGTCTTCTGAAGGGCAGAGTTCAGCTGAAATGTCAGCAGGAGGCAGGGAGGCAGTTTTGTCTGCATCTAAATAGAACTTCTCTCGGGCAATTTGACACGTAATTTTCCCATTTTTCTGCTGTTTAATTATATGCCATTTGCACTCTGACTGTCTGAGATTATTAACCTCTGCTTTCCCTTGAGCAAATTCCATTTCCCTCTGTTGTATCCCCTGCCTGGGGTTCATCTGAACACTGTTCCTACTGTACTCTGCTGTAATGGAGAGATTTCTCTCTGAGCCAGGCTCCTCAGGCCCCTTCTGTAGTCGGTGGGGATCTTGTAAATCCAATCACTGGATCAAAAGTGAGGCAGGTTCCTCCAAAACAGGGCAGAGGAACTGAGCTGAGGCAGTGCCCAGTTCCTTCTAGTGACTCTGAAAGCAGCCTGCAGTGAGAAGTTGACAAGCTGAGTTCACCTGGATTCACACAGCAGCAATTCCAAATGCTCTGCAGCCCCTGCCTGGCCTCCACATGTGGCTCCACCAAGGCACAGATCTCCTGTGTGTCCCGGATCTCCCAGAGGTCTGGTGGCAAATCTCCTTCCTGCACAGATGCCCTAAAATCTGCATGTTTATTAGCAGCTAAATTTAAATTTGAAATACCAGACACTGCTCTGTGTTAGTTAACCATGATAATGTCAAGAAAAAATCTGAGCTACCTTTGGCTGTGTCCTCTTTGCACTGTGTCCCTGGTAAAATTCTGTGTGAGTTGTCATTATTTTGCCACAGGTTCGAGAGCTGGAGCATAAGCTGAGGGAAAAAAAGATCAGAGCTTCACTGTTTGAGATGGAAGAGGGATTTCTACCATTTGCTGGTCCGAGGAAGTTGTCAGTCCAAGAGAAGAACTTGCTGAAGATTCGCAGCCTGGAAAAAGAAAAGAAAGACTCTTTGGAGGTAAAATCCCATGAACTGACAGAGTCCTGTTTGGGTGTGGGGTGTGCAATAACTTATCCTGCCTTCAGGGTGTGTTACACCCTCCCTAAAACCATTTCACAAACCCACCTGATCTGCTGCAGGAAGCTCTGCCCCGCTTCACAGCCAAGCCCTGCTACAGCTGCACCCAAACTCTGCAGCCCCCCTCTTGCCCCTTGGCCAGGTGTGCGTTCTTCATCCCAAATACAGACATCCCCTCACACCTCCTGGATCTGCAGGGCTCTGGGCTTCTCCATCTGAACAGAATAATGGGGAATCAGAATCCAGAACAGTGGAGAATCAGCCTAGTCCCCCTGGATTCCTGGGCAGACAGACCCTTTTTGGATGTTGGCAAGCAGGCAGCAAGTAGCATTTATAATTTCTACTTCCCTAGGAATTATAGTGTATTCCAGTCCCATTTTTTAGATTCTACCAGGCAATGTGTGATTGTTTTTGCTCACCACAGCACCTGGGGCTTGGTGACGAGTTACAACTCTCATTTCCTTTTGCATCACTGCAGAAACTCACCGAGCAACACAACGCTCTCCAAAAGAGCCACGAGGAATTGAGAAAAAAACTTGACGCCTCAAAAGCCAGGAACCAAATGCTGTGTGCAGAAGTGAAGATGCTGAAGGAACAGATTGGGACCTTGCTGGAGAAAGGGAAACACGATGATGAGCTCGTAGATGCCTTGCTGGTACAGTCTGTGTCTGTTGGTCCCAGCCCCTGCAGAGCAGCCTTCTTTCTATAGGTGATAAAACATGATGTCATTTCATGGCACACACAACCTTAGGGTGTACAGGAGCCTGATGAATCCCACTGTGACAGCCAGAGGTTTCCTTGTCAGCTTAAGTCCTTCTGCATTTTGGATCAGGTTGTGTAAGGGCTGTGAGACAGCACCAAGGGTGACAGTTGCAGTCAAGTGGCTCTGAGCTGCAGGGACTGGAAGAAACATTCTGCAGGAGGACTGAAGTAGGTGGAGGAAGGGTTTCAGTCCTGGCCCAAGCTGCTGGCCTGTATTCTTTGTTCTGCTTTCAGCTCCACTGATGATGCCTTGAGTGGCTACCTAGAAACACAGGCTAGACAGGAGTAAGGGAATAAAGGTGGATATTTATTTGAAAGGCCTTCAAAGGTTCACCCTGGGGAGCCAGAGGCAGCTGCTAAGATGGACCCCAAGATGGACCCCGAGTCACGAGTTCTTCACACTTTTATAGCTTTGGTCCATTTGCATATCAGCATAAATTCGCCAATTAAAACTTTAGCTAAATGATGTAATTTCTCCAAGCTCACCCCCCCTTCCCTAGATGTTGGTTCACACATTTTGGGCCTAGGACAGGCTGGGTGTCCTTGGAGAGCAGGCCTGGAGAGGCTTTGTTGTGTCTATCTTGGCATAAGAGAGCAGCAGCTAACAAGCTACAAGAAACTTCAGAGTTGCACTAGGCAGTATAGGATTTAAAATACATAAAAAACCTAAGGCATCACTGATAGATTTTTTTTTCCTTACAATGCCTGCAGTCCTGCAGGAATTCTTCTGTTTGTAACAAAACTTCCATTTATTTTGTTGCACAGCCCAAAACACACAAGCTGAACCATGAGTACTAAACCCTGTGCACACTCACTTGCAGTAGCTGGAGCTGAGAGGATTTGGCCTCTTCAAACCCAAGAGTTTTAGCAAAGGCTCAAAGATGCTGAGAAAGAAATAAATGGCTGCTGTCATGGCCCTGCTGTGGTTCTAAACAGCCTTCCTCAATTAAAATAGCAAATATATTAGAGGATATGCCACCTCTTACTAGGGTTAGTTCTGTGTTTCCTGATCCAGCTCCTCACTAGTTTCAAACCACTCAGATTTCCTTGCTGCTGTAGGTAGGTTTTAGCTCAGCTGGCATTCACCCTTCTCACACCAGGCACTGTGGGGAATGTGGGTGCAGATCAGGGGAGCCAAAGAACACTTGTCACTTTTGCTGAGTATTCCCACTGAAATTATTACAGAAAGATGCAGGTTTATTTGGGAAGGGATGGTCAATCTGTTTTATCTTTTCTATCATAGAAACATTTTACTTGCAGGTTGTTGGCCTGACAGAACAAACTGCCTGACAGGTATTAGATTTGTCAGTGTGGGAAAAAACCTCCAAAACCCCCTGGTGGAGCAGCCTGGCCTCGTATCTGTCACCCTATAGTACCCTCAGCTTTTAACATCACTATCACACGATCTGATCATGTTCTAATTCCACAAAAAGCACATTGAAATCTTGAGTTTCATTCAGTTTATGAAAAAAGTCACTTCTTTGTCAAAGGCCAGCCTTTCTTGCTCTGTGTTCTGCTACACTGAGCAGCAAAGCTGGCAGCAAATTGAATCTGACCATTGCTTGGGTTGACATAACAAATCAAATTCCCAAAGTGGCACCAGTGACACCAGTGTGCTCCCACCAAGGAATGGGCTTGGCAGGGCAGGGGCTTGGCCTACTATCCCAAATGGATATTTGTCTTGGAGGGGTTAAAATAATCCTTGTGTACAAAATAAAGATCTCACCTGTTTCTGTTTCACCAGAGCCAGCAGAAGCAAATGCAGGAGATCTTACAAGGCCTGAGCCAGAAGGAGGATGAGAACAAGGCATCTCAGCAGTTTATGGAGCACCACTTGAACAATGAGATTCAGAAACAAAACTGCCTGATAGAGCAGCTCAGGGGGGTGGTGGCTGAGCGAGAAGCAAAGGTTAAAAAACTGAATGAGAAGATTGAGCAACTCACACTTCAGGTAGGCAGAACAAGCTAATTAAAGGAGCACACTCGGTAATCATTTTAGATCTGCTCTTCTGCTTCCTTGTCCCTTATTATTTGAGGTGGTTGCTGCCTCCAGACAGTAATCCCTGTCCAGCTGGCCGTCTCTACTGATGGAATGATAAAGCAGGAATTCTCTTAACTCCTCAGTTCCTCTGTGCATAACTTCAGGCTGTTTCAGCAGCAGAAAACACAGCGATACCAATCACATCCACACGTGGCCCCATGTCAGGACTGTCACTGACTCACAGCAGAGCTTGGGGCTGCACTGGGGACTTCTCAGTGCTCAGCAACCTTGGCTGCTGAAAGAGGGAAGCAGACAAATGTGTCAGACCCAAACCAGCAGGTACCCAGCTTCTGCTGCCTCACAGTCAGGATTTGTTTTAAGAGTATTTAGGCATCCCATTCTTGATTGATCCAGATCCCTCCTGGGGTTATGGTGGGGTTGTGAACCTGCCTGATACCTCAGGGATGGGGGCTGGAACACTGAACCCAGGATCAGACCTGGGTTAGGGACACAAACCAGCTGTGCTGGCAGCGATGGTGCTGCACTGTGGGTTATTAGTGCACCCTGATTTTATATGAAACTCCCCTTTTTACTGATTTCTGCTTTGTTTTCATCCTGCAATGGATGAAAAGCAAAGCTTCTGAGGAGATCCTGTAAATCAGAAGTTCTGGCTTGCTTGTAGCAATAATCAAAAGCTGCTGATTTGGCATTGGTGCAGCTGCTTTCCTCTGAGCTATGTGATTGGTTTTATAACCTGCTCCACCATTAACAGAAGACACCTGCCCATCCATGGGATGAGGCAGCAGCTGCTTATCCAGCACCCTCTGAGCACTCAGGAGCACCTCTGGGAGCAGGCAGCAGCGAGGCTGGAAGGACAGAATCTGCCCGGTAAGAAGACCAGAATGTCAATATTTCACATTGTTGTGGGTAATTCAGGAGCCTGGTTTTCCCAGGGAGTTTCAGCAAACCACAAGCACCTTGTGCCAACAGCTGTGGCAGCCTGTTTGCAGTTTATGGGAATCTCTAATCACATTATCTCTTGGACTTTTGTCCTGGAACACAGAAGGATGTACAGACTTGCAGACATGACTAGATTTGGCATGGTGGTAGAGCAGCTCTTTCTCCTCCTGCAGCTCAGATAATGTTTATGTGGTCAGCTTAAGTGCCTGGCAGTCTTTTCCCTTATGAGACACGGGGCTTCTAATGAGCAGATTTCTGTGAGCAGGGTGGGGAATTAATACAAAGAGCCATTTTAGGTAAGCACTAAATCACTGGTGCATTATTTAAATCAATAAATGCTCTTCGAGTGGGATTTACATGCAGAAATGTTGACAACACACCGCATCATTTGTTCTTAACAAACACCCTTTTTAACGCCTCGCTGAGGACTGTGTAAATTACACTAATCTTAGTGCAGCAATAAATCTGATTTCTGTTTACACTGCCCTGACTCTGGGTTACTCTGGCTGTGTAAAGGGACCGTGGTACCAGAGCAAGTTGTATCCTTTCCCGTTAAATTGCTGCTGAGTTTGTTGCTAAAGAGTTCACAGTCTAATTGACAGTGAGGATTTGAGACTGCTCTGATGGGGAAGGGGGAAATTTTTTATCAAGTTAAAGTTACAGCTGATCTCTTCTGTGTAATTTCCTACCTCTTTACTTTAGACACCAAATTTGGCTTTAAAATCAGCTGAGTATCTCTAAGTAGAACATTACTATAAAATTTAAGAAGAATCCTGTTCTGTGTTTTTGAGTTAGAGTTAAAACATCCTTGATTTGAAAGTTTCTGCACCCTTCTGACTGCTTTTATTCTCCCCCTTCCAACTGTGCAGAAGTTGTTGTGCTCTCCTGGAGCAAACCTATATTTCACCTCCTTTTTTTTCTTACCTCACATGTCTGCTGATGGTAAGCAGGAACCAAAGCTGGGTAATGGCTTTGTGGCAACCACTAAGTGCAATGCATGAATTATTGCTTGTGTACAGGGCCAAGGGCTCTGTTGTGGAAAGAGCTGACGTGTCAGGTGGGCAATGAATGATCCTGAACACTCTGAGAGCTGTTAATAACTTGGTCAGCAAGGCTCACTCCTTCCATTAACTTTAATATGCTGATGAACTCTCAATTCTGTTTCGATGTAGTGAATCATCTTTTCCTTTCAGAAAAGGTGAAATGAAAAAGGCTATAAATAGATGCTAAACCCCTTGGAGATGGCAGAGTAAAAATCTGCATTTTTAGACTGGGCCAAGGCTGTCATTATCAACCTTAACTTGATTTTAGGATTAACCACTCCTAGCCTAGAAAGCACCTCTGCCTCTTCCACAACATTAAGGCTTCATCTTCTTGTTAACTACAGCCTAAACATGAGGAAATGTGGGGTGAATCTGCAGGGACTTGGCTTTGGGCAGCTGAACTCGTGTTGAGGAAAACCACACTGAAATGGGATGTCCTAAACAACCACACACCGAAATGGGATGTCCCAAACAGTCACACACTGAAATGGGATGTCCCAAACAGACACACACCCAAATGGGATGTCTCAAAAAGGCACACACTGAAATGGGATGTCCCAAACAGACAGACACCCAAATGGGATGTCTCAAAAAGACACACACTGAAATGGGATGTCCCAAACAGACTCACACCCAAATGGGATGTCCCAAACAATCACACACCAAAATGGGATGTCCCAAAAAGACACACACCCAAATGGGATGTCCCAAACAGACTCACACCCAAATGGGATGTCCCAAACAATCACACACCAAAATGGGATGTCCCAAAAAGACACACACCCAAATGGGATGTCCCAAACAGACTCACACCCAAATGGGATGTCCCAAACAATCACACACCAAAATGGGATGTCCCAAAAAGACACACACCCAAATGGGATGTCCCAAACAGACTCACACCCAAATGGGATGTCCCAAACAATCACACACCAAAATGGGATGTCCCAAAAAGACACACACCCAAATGGGATGTCCCAAACAGACTCACACCCAAATGGGATGTCCCAAACAATCACACACCAAAATGGGATGTCCCAAAAAGACACACACCCAAATGGGATGTCCCAAACAGACTCACACCCAAATGGGATGTCCCAAACAATCACACACCAAAATGGGATGTCCCAAAAAGACACACACCCAAATGGGATGTCCCAAACAGACTCACACCCAAATGGGATGTCCCAAACAATCACACACCCAAATGGGATGTCCCAAAAAGACACACACTGAAATGGGATGTCCCAAAAAGACTCACACCCATAGGGGATGTCCCAAAAAGTCACACACTGAAATGGGATGTCCCAAACAATCACACACCCAAATGGGATGTCCCAGACAATCACACACTGAAATGGGATATCCCAAGCAATCACACACTGCAATGGGATGTCCCAAGCACACACATCATCATACATAAAACCCATCCAGGCTGGAAGTGATGCTCCAGTGTTATCAGTTGCCTCCTCCTCTTACAACAGAGAACCTGACAGATCTTCCTGAGGGTCTCCACAAAGCAGATTTCAGAAAACTATGTAAAATATATTTTTAAAGGGCATTGGGAAATACAAGTTGTGCACCGTGTTGCAGAGCTGGGGTTCATTTGCTCATGAAAATCTGTGACATGCAAACACCACCAAACTGCACAGAGAGCTGGGATTGTGCTGGGTGAAGGTGTGAGGTGAGGGAGCTCTTCCCTACAAAACACAGACACTGGGAAATGACTGGGGTTCTGAGAAGACTGCCCTGTGTGGAGCCCCTAACAAAGATTTCCTCCCCCAGGGCAGTGTCCTCAATGGGTCACAGGCTTGTGGAGTCGGCAGCCACGGAGCCTTTCCCCCTCAGGGGTGACATCCCACCTGGAAGGTGGGTATAGAAACTTCATTCCCAGCAAGGGAGGTGCTCTGCCGTGCTCTGCAAGCTGCTGGGAGTCCTTGTCCTGCCTGCCTTGTTTCTGTAGTGAAAGCTTCTTGCACCATCCTTCCTACCTGAGGCTGTCCCAGAGCTCTAACATCTGATTTCTCTCTTAATTTTGTGATTGATTGCTCGTTTGACACCAATCTTTTCCATTTTTACTCCCAACCACCAAAATTTCTCCTGCTTTTTTTGTTCCTAAGGAGATCTTCCTGAATGCAGAGAGGTCAGAGAAGTAATGAAGTACATAATAATGGGATACGTGGGAAAACTGCCCCTTCCTTTCATCACATATTGGACACAAGAACAGCCATTGTGCAAGTGCTGCCCGAAGCCTTTCAGAGGGAGAAAATCAATAGCAGGGAATTTAATAGTTTAATGTACCACTTGGGAGATACAATCTTCTTTTACTTTGGCAGCAGCAGTGGGAGGAGAGTCAGGGCTAATGAATTGATCAGAGGTGGAAGTTTGTTTCCAGGGTGATGGAGAGGAGAATCATCCTGGAAGCAGCTCCCTAATGCCATTCCCTGTGACTTTATACCCGAATATTTCTGTTCTATTTATTGCAGTCTAGAGATGGGTGCTGGGGGGAGGTAGTGAGCCTGGCTCTGCATTCTGCCTTCACCTTGAGACAAGTGTGTTTGAGATGTTGCTCAAACCCTGCCTTTGTTCCATTTCTTTCATGCTGGAAGTGGCAAACAGCCTCTCTGTGCTTGTGCTTTCCTCAGGTTTGCTGGCCAGCACTGGGAGGTGCTGCAGGCAGAGATCACAGAGCTCAGGGCTCTGCTCCAGGCTACTGAAGTGGAGAGGGACAGGCTCCTGGAACTGGTGACTGTGCTGCAGAAAAGGTACAGCCTCATCCCACCAGCATCCTTTGTGGGGTGCTGGGATCAGGGAGCACTGCAGAAGTCTGGGACGTGCACCACAGTACATCACACGCTGCGATCCTTGCCTTAAACAGGGGCTTTTCAATTTTTTTTTTCTGCTCGATTTCCCTGCCTGGCTGATGATTCATTCTTTTTATTATTCTTTTAGAACAAAGGGCAGAAAAAAATGGAGCCATCTTCCAGCTTGCTGCACCTAGATAAAACCATAATTCCTGTATTTATATATGCACGGCCTTATTGAGGCAGCAGTATTATTCATCAGTAGTAAATACTGTAATTATAGTTATAATATTCTCTTCCAAAGCTTTTCACATTTTTTTTAACTTTCACTGTATCCTTTTCTAAATGAATTTATTCTGGTTTAACTGAGGCATTGCAGTGATTATTTTTTTAAATTTTATTTGCTGTGATTTAATTCCATGTAAGATGATGTTAAAAGCCAACAACATTTTAGAAGGGAAGGGAAAGCAAAGTAATTTTTTTGACACCTTTCAGCTACTGGTTTTTTTTTCCCAGTATGTGTTATTTGATTCCCAAATCTGTATTCCATTATTGCAAATATACTTTCATCTGTATGCTTGTCAATACAATAAGCACTGTTTGCTTACTTGCTTTCATTTACCGTAGTTATCATTCTCACTTGTACAACTTTTGTCCTGGCTGATTAATCACAGTCAGAAAAAATAGATTTTTCTTTTAGAACCGTGGAAAAGGTGCTTTTGAAGCTAAATTCTGGAAATACATGCTGGGAAAAATCCTTTTCATGTTTGTAAGCCCAGTGACTTTAATAGAGCTGTGCAATCAGATGAGGATGGAGCTGTGAGTGGTAACTGAAGTGTGGCCACCACCAATATGGGATAATGAAAAACAGAGTCAATGAAATGCACAGTTGCTTGTAAAAATGTGCCATAAACTGATGATTCAGCAGCTCCACAGTTATCACACATTTATCAAGCAGGTAACATAAATTTTGTGAGACTCTGTGCAATAACTCTTGGAAGACCTCAGCCTAATATAGCACCAGTCAGATTTCAATGTGAATATATTTTAAAAAATCAGGTTTTCCTCCTCTTCCCTCCACTGCTGGAGTGTAACCAAGCTCAGGTAACACAGAAAATGATTAAATCAAGAGGAGACCACCGGGAATTGCTATGAGTAGAATTTTTCTACATCATTTTAGTTTAAGTTATTCCTATTGGCAGATGATTTAATTAAAAAAACCCCACAGATCTTGCCATTTTCCTCTACTTTTTTGTGTAAAATGAATGCCAGAGGAACACCAGGGTCAAATGAAAGTTTAGTGAATGCAGAACCACTGAGAGGAATAAAATGGCTCAGAGCACATCACCAGCCTGGGAATTCACTGCCACAGGAGGTCGAGTCTTGCCTGTAGCTACATTTTTAAGCCAGTGATATAATTTTATTATAGTTATAATTTTTTTTTTAGTTATTCCAGCTAGGAGGGAAATAAACTAATCAAGTCTCTTGATTCAGAGAGTAACCAGCTTCCACCTGTGGGGTCAGGAGGGAAATTCTCTTATTCAATCCAATACGATGAGTCAATTTGGGTTTCTTTTTATCTTTAAACTCCTTGGAATCACTTGGTGTCAGTCACTGCCCCACTGGCAGCATCTGTGGGTGCACATCAGATTTTTACAGTTAATTCTCTGAGATGTTATGCAGGATGGAGAGAGGCAATTTGCTCTTCTGTGCTGTCACCACCAGTTTCTTTTCCACCCTCTCCCATCCGTGGTCATGTCTAATGGCCAAGTTTATTCAAAGCAACCTCAAGTTTCTTTTCTTCCTCTCAGATAACTGACGTAAATGTGAGGCTGTGGTTTTATAAACTATTTTCCTTCCAAGCTTTCCCAGAGTGTCTAAAAACTGCAGTTTATTATTCCTGCAATAAAAGATCTCTCCTCAGCAATCTGCAGCTTTCCTGCTCATCTGAGGGGTGAATTCACACAGGGAGCCAGAGTTAAGGGATCCGAGCAACCTCCATGAACAAACCCATTGTCTCCAACTGTATTCATTAGTTAATTCTCCTTTGCACATTTAGAAGATGCCATCTGATACAATTTTGCTGGGATTTCTGCCTTTGGATGCACAGAAAGCTCTTTCCCTTCTGTTGGGAGCTCTGCAGAAAGAAGCAGGATTCAGTACCAGGACTGATTTGACATAGACATGACACAAATCAGCTGAACTCCTCTTTCTTTTTATTGCCTGCCAGGGTGGAGGAAAGCAGTGAGAGAGCCTTGGAAGCTGAGCAGAAGCTTCAGGAAGAGCGGTGGCGAAGTGATATCTTGGAACAGCAGCTTAAGAAGCTGCAGGTGGATCCAGGGAGCAGCACAACTGCACAGGAACCTCCTCTGAGGTGCACAGCAGGTGAGGGGGAGCCCTCAGCCACAGCCACGTCCCCTATTTCACCTCTGTGCTTAATAGACAGCGACAACATTCGGGCTCCGCCTGCCAAACCCAGCCCAGTGCTTGACCTTGCACGTGGTGATGGCCCAGGAGCAAGGCAGGAGGCAAAATCTTGGCCCTTCTTAATTCAAGAGGATTTTCCCACGGGTCTGAGTGGGATGAGGATTTTTGCAGGGTGTTTCCATGGGATAACTCCAGAAAAAAAGCTTTCCCTTGCTCTGTGTTGCCCCCAGGCCCAGAGGTCCCTTTGCACTCGTGCCTGAGGGATTCAGCTGAAGGTTAAGAGCAGAATTAAAGGGCGCATCCCAATTTAAGGCTTGTCAGTGCCTATGAAAAACTATTGCTGGTGATGAAGTAATTAGATCTGGTGTAATTTATTATCCCATGAATGTGATAATCTCCTGCTATAAATATGAAAGCCTCCCTGGCGTAGTTAAAGAAGAAGAATTCATGGGGGGTGTTAAATTTTTATTTCCCTGATCAGATCCTTTTATTGCTTAAGGAGTCTGATTCTGTAAAGTGTCTAAACCAATAAAATGGCCCATATTCTTAAGGAAATTTTTCCAGTGCTTTCCCTTTTTATGTGAATTTTGATAAAGTAAAAAGACTTCAAATGCCAAGAGATGAACAGCAGGGAGGGGAATTTCAATTTGGCAAATGTTGGGATGGTGTCAGGCTGAGTTAGGGTGACCAGAGGGACCACAAGCCTCATCAGAGACCTTGGATGAGCCCTACAGAGGAACCTTTATCCTGAATGGGGGCTGAATGAGTGCTTCAAACCTTCTCCTCTCTGTAAAACATGGATTTATTCCTTAGAGCAGGATTGTTGTGTCTTTGGAAGGGGCTCCAGCTCACACTGACTCATTTTCAGGAGTTTTTGTGTGAGCACTGATTTTTGGAGTTGTCTCGCCTGCATTAACTGAGAGCACAAAAAGTGGTGCAGAAAAATTTAGATCCTAAAAGTGTGGGAGCATTTTGGTGCTGCCTGGTACAGAATTTAAACTGGGCTTTTCAGTGCTCAGACTTTTACACAACCTGGTGAAGCGTTGATGTGTTCTCCTATCAAAGATTCCCCTTGCAAGCTCCAGGAGGCACAAACTCTCCAGGTCCTGTGGCTTTTTGGTCAAGTTTTGTTGTGCTGTAGTAAAGTTTTAGTAACTCCCCTCTGGTAGCTGGCATTTCATAGCCAGAGGAAGAAGCTGTTTTCACCAGTGTGACAGATTCCTTCTCACTAAATATTTAGTTCATTGATCTCCTCTGCTTAAGGGCTAAAAGCAAAAGTAGAAAAGGATTGGCAGTGAGACTAATAAGGAGAAATCCTCTCTAAATCCACGAGATGAGTAGGTAACAATCTATTCCACCACCCTGCTTTGATGAGAGCTTTGTGATGTGCCAAAACTCTCTGGAGTTTGCACAAGAACCGAGTCTACGAGTCTGTAATACACCTCTTCAGCAGAGCATGGAGGTTATCTCAATGCTTTCATGCCAATGGTTGAGGAAATGAGAAGAAATGAAAAGCTTGAATACAAAATAGAGACTAGAGAACCTGTTAATTACCATAATGTTTTCCTTTCTTTCTGAGAGTGCAAAATTGGAGAGAGCTGATCTAATTGCTGATCTAATGTTTCTGGTCTCTTCAATTCAAGGCAAGTAGATAATGATGCTGAGTAGCTGGGAACAACCCGGTTGTGTTTTAAAATTATTCAGGCTTTTCATTTTCTGTGCTTTTTTTCCCTTGTCTTATCCAAATTCCAAATTATCAAAGAATGGTCCCGGAGGAGGGATAGGTAAGTAACAGCAGGTTTTCCTCAGCCCTGTAAAGCACAGCCTCAAGATCAAAAGCATTTTTTAGTTATACAATGCAGCCTTTTCTTCTCATTTGTTTTTGTCAGAGTTCAGTACTCTCCAACCAGGTTCCTTCAGCTATTCCACACGAGGAGGATTTAGTGTTTTAATACCAGATGTACTTATTTGAAGATATTTGATGTTATGGGGGATATGAACTAGGAAATACAGAAATGTACCAAAGTGACAACACAAGCACAAACCAGCAATTGCAGTGTTCAGTGGAATCACAGCACAGGTGCCAGGCTGGATGTTTACTGTCATGGTGCTGTATTCCCAGTTAGGCTGGTTTCTTTTATTTTTATAACTTATTTGGAGCTAAACCACACAAATCCTTCCCTCATGTTACCTGGCTCCATGCTTGCTGTTGATTATTTTAGAGAAAGCCATTTATTTACATTTACTAAAATCTTTCAGCCTTCTATCTACAGCAGAGACCCCCCCTGCAGTCCCTCAGTGCTGGGATAAGTTCAGCATCCTCTGCAACAGCTGTGCTCACTTCCTGCACTCCTTTCTGAGCTCCCTGAAGACTTCTCTGGTCCTCCTTCCCCTGTAGGGATTCACTGGTCACAGGTTTTGCTTCTCCAGTCCCAGCAGTAAATTTGAATTATCTTTTCCCTTCAACCCTGAAAAAAATTTCTGAATTCTTTTGAAATCACCAGAGCTGCATGTTTTGGGTAGACCTTTATTTAGGAAAGCATTCCTGAGTCAGAACCTTGGTTTGAAATACACCTTGAAGTACATTTAACCTACAATGTGTTCATGCTGACCATCAAAGTGCTTTACAAAAGTTGTTTGCATGGGTGCCACGTGCCAACTTTGTCATTCAGGAAGCAACAGCTGTCATAATTTGAAACACAACTACAAGGTTAACATTGAAATGATCCTTTTCAGCTGTTTGTCACCTCTTGTTTTGGTCACTTAAATATTTTGGATTCATTGTTTTCCTCTTTATGTAGGCACGTATTTAGCCCTGCAATGCAAATTCATCATGTTTTCACTCTGCAGGAAGGAAATTCAAATAAGTCTGTCATGTATTTATGATATATTACGGATATAACATAGCATTTAAGAGATTAAGTATTTATTCTCTATTTCTTGATACTGACTCAGTGTGCTGCCAAGACTGATTTGCTGTTTCACTAAAACTCCGTTCTGTGATTAAATCTCCAGGCCAGCCAGGACTCCTCTCGCACACGAGTGACAGCAAGGAGCTCTCTGCAGCCCTGTCCAACGTGCCCCTGGAATGTCAGGTGGAGGAGCTGTTGGCAAGGTGTGTTCTCCCTTTCTCCGTGCCGGGATCACTCTTTCCCACCTCGGGGAGAGGAGGAGCAAGTGCTCACTCTGCTCTTTCTCACGGCTGTCAGAAAATCACAGCAGCTCCTGGCTTTCAGTGTTTGTTCCCCAGAGCAGTTTGTTCCCCAGAGCAGAGGTAACTGTTCTAATTTGCTTTGAAGCTCCCCAGCTCACGGGGGAAGTTTTTCCTTTTGTTTCCTCGCAGGCTCAAGATCCAGCTGGATAAGAACAAAGTCCTGAAGGCTGCTCTGGAGGACGCTGTGAGGAGGAGAGAGGGAGACTTTCAGCTGTACCAACACACAATAGAGGAAGTGAAGAACAGATTTACGCTGGCCATTCGGAGGCAGAGAGAAGAGCAGAGTTAAGCAGAGCAGGGACAGAGCCCAGGCACCGTGCCTGGGAATTGAAGTGCAGTGACAGGGTCGTTTTGCAGCCTCAGATCGTGTCATTTCTTTAGCATTTGCAGGAGAGGATGAGAAACAGAGATGAGAAATACAAAAAGTGAAGGTTTTATGTGTCAGCAAATTCTGTCTGTGAGGGTTGGCAAGCAGGGCTGGTCGGTGCAGTTTGGGAAGATGCAGTTCTGCAGGGGAATTTTGGGCAAAACCTCCCAGGTTTCAGCACAGTGTTCCCTGAGAGGGCTCGATATTCAATCTGCTGCTGCCTTTATCAGCTCAGGAAGGAATTTGCTGTACAAAAGTTAGGCCAGCCCCCTTCCTTAGAACAAAACAAGCTCTGTTTCTATCCCCACACTGGTACCTGCCTGTCTCAGGCTTTCTGTAGCACTTCAATGCTGAGGCACAGGATTAGCCTGACCTGGGGACTACCTGCAAATCAGCTTTGGGTGGGCTCCTCTCACCATTCCAACCTCTTTCTTTGCTTGAACACACTGGCAGCAGTTTTCTGAACTCAGCAGAGTGTGCACTGAGAAGCTGTGCAGATCACCCCTGCAACGAGCCAACCTACCTTAACTTCAGCTCCTTCCATACAAAACTTGCCATCCAGGTTATGAATTCCCCGTTTCTGGGTCTCTGCATTCATCCATCAGGCAGATCTTGCTGTCTCTGGGAAGAAATGCTACAAAATGCAGGCAATTCTTCTCTGCAGCAGTGCTGGGACTTTTGGAGCTGCTGCAAAGCCTGCCAGCCCTGTCCTTCTCTCCTGCAGCACACTGAGGACACGGAGTGCAAGCTAATCAGGCATTGCCATGCAGCCTGCCAGTGGAGAGCAGCCTTGGGGATTCCAGGCAAATGGAGAGCCAGTCATTTTTGTGCAGTGCTGCTTTGTTTCTCACTTGAAAGTCTTGAAAGCTTTTCTTTTAGTGCTTTGCTTTGTCAGCCTCTCTTTACGAGCCTGAAGTTTTGTCAGGCTTTAACCCCAGCCAACACCACTGGGGCAAAGTGGATTTGTGGGCAGGAAAATCACTGCTCCCTTCCCCAGCACGGGGATTTCATCCTGGCTCCTCTGGAAAAAAGCAGAGCAGGAGTCACTCCAGATGTGCTGTCCCTGTCTTTTGTCCTGCTTAGCTTCAGGAATGTCTCTCTTCCAGAAATGTCTCTTTTCAAACAGTTCCTGGAGTCCCTGATGGAGGAGGTGAGGGAGCTGGGGATAAGCTCAGCAGCTGGGGGTTAGCAGGGAAATAACCCTCCCTGTGCTCAAGAGGCTGCTCCACTCCCCCAGCACTGCCCTGGAGCTCAGCTGAGCTCTCAGGTGCCTCTCTCACAAAAAAGCAGGACCATTCATTGCCATGTTTTTCCTGCCAGTAGCATCAGAGGGAAAAGCATCTTGCAACCCTCAATCATCTCTTGAGGAATAAATCCTGGCTTGAGAGCGAGCCATGGTTTCAGTTTCTGTTCAGCTCCATCCTGATGTCTCTGTGGAGGGGAGGGATCCCCTGACAGGGATTTTAGGGACCTGCAGGAGTGAGCAGATCCCTTGGAAAAGCTGCCTGAGCAGGGGCAGGGCTGTGGGGACCGTGCTGTGCAGCGGCTGCTAAATTCAGGCCGTAACTTGGAGCTGCAGGTTCTGATTTCGCTTACACAGGGGTGTGAATCAATAATATTTTCCCAGGAGCTGAGCAGAGGCATCTGCTGCCCTTCCTTGTCCCCCATCCCCGGGGAAGCTGTGAAGATCAAACCTCTCTCCAGGAAAAGGGCTCTGAGTCAGCGCCTGAAGCACAGGGAAGAAACTGGGATGTCACAGAACACGTATGGCTCTCCTGCAAACCTCTTTTCAAGTGCTGCAACGCTCATTTCTTTTACCCTGTGCTTTTTGGGGGCTGCACAGAAGCATTTTCTGCTTTTTTCTGCACCACCGGATGCCTTGACAAAGAAAGGATCTGACCACTACAAACCAGTTTATTTAGGCAGCCTGCACCTGTGGGCAGCTGCTTCTCATGGAAATGTGCAATCTGTGCCCTGTCACTGAGTGGGGAGGGGCCAGAGTGTCCAGGCCTTCTCAGTTTTCACCTTAATTTTGAAATACACTCCCCCTGCACTTCCACAGAGTGACCTGCCTTGAATTCTCCTCAGTTTTCAGGGGATGAGACCATTGCAGCATTTTGATAAGTATAAGAAACCCTGGGAGCAGCAGCCCCCTGTACCCCAACCAGTCATTCAGAGAGCAAAATCCATGGCAATATTTTTCTCTCTGCCTGCAAAATCCCCACGCTGCTGGTGCTCAGCCCCAGGATCTCTCCAGCACACTTGTGCTGCTTGAGCTGCAACATTTCTTTTAGGAGTATAACTGAGCTTGATATGAAATAACCACAATCCCCTGCTTCCCTTGGAACTTTCAGAGGTTTTTTTTTTCCCTCATGGATAATCACCAGCCTGTTAAAATCTTATATTTCAATTCTAATTTGAATTTCTCTGGCTCCAGTTTGCAGCCAGCCATCGTTCTGCCTCTCTTAGATAAAAGCACTTTGAGTCCCCAGCATTTCCTCACTGGGACAACCCTCATCCAGTGAAAAGTCATGTCCCAAGCAGCTTTTTGATAAGTTCTGAGTTTTATCAGTCTCTCACTGCAGCTGCTGGTGGTGACAGGCTGAAGGTGACAACGCTGGCACGGGCTGGAGGGTACAGTTAAGGTTAATTTTGCTGCCAGTATTTAGTTGTGGGCACTCCTTGTTAGGATTTGGCCAGTCCTTAGCTCCAAATATAAGTTCCCCAAACACTTGAGCTGAGCCAAAACTGAGTCTCCTGCCCTGGAGCTGGGCAGAGCTCTTCCATGGAGCAGCCTTAAAGTGCCTGATGGATGCTTCCTGTTTTAAAGTACAGCTGAACTGCTGGGAATAAATGATCTTTGATGAATTGTCCTCCTTTCCTTTGGGCCTGCTGCCAGGAGTTTACCTGCAAAGAGCTTTCTGAAGTGGCTGTAACATGAATTAAGTTGCATTAGGCTGGTTAAATGTAGTATTGACACAGCAGAGCTCTCCCTGCCCTGGGATCCACTTGGACGAGGGCCACAGGATCAGCTGGGGGGTCCAAGCCCATCCCACTGGAATTTAGAGCTGTGGATTGGGGCTGTGGGTGGCTCCTGCCCTCCCCAAGGCTCCAAAACAGGACAGGGACAGGAGGAGGAGACAGATTTCAGTCCTTCATGGGGGTGAAATGGGGAGGAAGCTGGTAGCAAAGGGGAACTGAGCTGGAAACTGCTTTGCTGACCCCCCCAGCCAGCAGCTGCCACTGCCCTGCAAGGCACAGTGCAGGACAAAAGGGAAGAAGTTCAGCTTTAAATGGAAAAACACTGGCAGAGCCCCTGTGCTCTAAATTAAGCCACGACAGAGCCAAGGGGGGTATTGGGTTTCTCATTTCTCCCTTCATCCTCTCCCCTCCGGGCCCAGCTCCTGAGCTGGCTGCTCCCATGGGACAGGGTGGCCTCACTCAACAAATGCCACCTAAATCCCTGGGAGTCTCCACTTACAGCTCCAAAACCATCCCTGGGCAGGGGCTGAATCCCGGGCTCAGAGCAGCTCTTTGGTCAGGGAGAAGAGGGATCTGTGGGATGCAGTGTGGCAGCAAGGGATGGGGGGTCATTCCAGCCTGTCCCTGACCCAGCTGGGGCATGTTTTTGGGAATGGGAGAGGATTGTGAGGAGAGGAGCTGAAGGCAGTGGGTGGGGGAGGTGGTAGGAGCCTCCTTCAGAGCCTTTTCCTGGGGTGGCTGGAGGTTTGGGACCTTTGATGGGGTCGGTGTGTGCCTGAGGGGATGGGCAGAGCCATTCTGGGGGTGCTGAGAGGGTGCTGGGGGTGATGGATGGATGGATGGATGGATGGATGGATGGATGGATGGATAAGGGACACATCCCTCTCTCCTGAGCCATCCTGGTGGGGTTGGCATGTTCCCAGGGATGTTTGCATGAGGAACCCGATGGGACAACCTCAGGCAGGAAAAACAATCTGTGTGGGACCCGTGAGAACAGGAGAGGGACTCTGGACAAGGACATGGAGCATAGGAAAAGGGGGAATGAGAGGAGGTTTAGATGGGATATTGGGAAGGAATTCCTGGCTGGGAGGGTGGGGAGGCCCTGGCACAGGGTGCCCAGAGAAGCTGTGGCTGTCCCTGGATCCCTGGAAGTGCCCAAGGCCAGGCTGGACAGGGCTTGGAGCAACCTGGGATAGTGGGAGGTGTCCCTGAACATGGCAGGGGGTGGAATTAGAGGAACTTTAATATCCCTCCCAACCCAAACCTTTCTAAGATTCTATGATTAAAACCTTCTGTGTTTCTCACCCAAATTTCTGCTCCAGCAGCTGGGGCACAGCAGCCAGGGAGTTTGTTTGGTGTCCCCATAACATTCCCAGTTTGTCCCAAGCCTCACTGGGACAGAGCCAAGCACCTTTCCTGGAACCTCACCACCTTTCTCAGACACTAAAGAGGGGCCTGGCCTCAAATCCTGTGCCACAACTTCCAGCAAACCCCCCAAATATTTCACAAAATATCACTTAAAGCAGCTCAAAGCCATAAACACTGGGGCAATAAAACACAGAAATGTCCCCTGTGCTGAGGCAGACACCCCGGTCACGTTAAAAATAAATCTTATTATATTAGAAATCAGGAGAGAGGGGGGTTTAATTTTTTATAACATCTATAAATTAAAGCTAAATTATTTTTATCACCACGGCTCCCAGAGCCTCATGAAAAACCACTGCCCAGCCCTTCACTTGTGTTGTGCTTTGAATCCAGCAGGATCACAGATTTCTCAGGACTGAGAAAAAAGTAAAGGAGGTGAAAATTTACCATCTGCCTGAAACTCTCTAGATGCCAGTGCCCAGGGGGAGCAGCACGATGGGGCTGTGACAAAAAAAAAAAAAAAAATAAAAAGAAAGGATTTGGGGCTGGCTTTGCTTTCTGCATGGATTGGGATGGGGAGGGAGCGGGTTTGGGAGCCAGGGG
Organism: Oreocharis arfaki; assembly: GCA_013398015.1. Taxonomy (NCBI): domain Eukaryota; kingdom Metazoa; phylum Chordata; class Aves; order Passeriformes; family Paramythiidae; genus Oreocharis; species Oreocharis arfaki. The sequence goes on from VZRR01012137.1 coordinate 38,631, forward strand.
GGTGATGTGGATCTGCCTTTCCTCATTGCCTCCCTGCATCACCACACCAAGCTGCACCCACAGAATTATTTTCCTTCTTGCTGAGGCCCCTTGATGCACGGCCCTGGCTGCCCATAAACCTCTGCCTGCCACAGGCACCCGGGAGAGCGAGGAATTGTGAGGAATTGTGAGGAATTGTGTCCCGTGCTTATCTGCACCGATCTCTTAATTCCCTCTCCTCTGAGCAGCCAGTCAATTATGCCGAGCTCTGGGAGCCGAGTCCCCGGGCAGGGATGGAGCTGCAGCCGCAGGATCCGGGCTGGAGCTCCGGGGCATCCGAGGGGCTGGATCCTGCCCCGGCTGCTGCAAATAAAGCGGCTCGTTAGGTGCTGGAGGTGCTGCCACACAGCCCTGGCCGGGGAGAGCCTCTCTCTGCGCACACCGGGTGAAAAATGATGCTATAAAGCCTTTTTGTTCGCGGCCAGCGCAACGGCAAAGCTGGGCTGACCCGAGGGCTGCAGATCCTCCCTGCGGAGCCCAGAACACAGCAGCTCACCCCAAAGCAGACAGCCCATGGAGGGATTTATAAAATCCGGGGTTCTCTGCCTCGTTTCTCTTCCCTGACCTCACAGGCAGCTCAGAGATGCTCAGGGAGCCAGCCTCAGAGTGAGCTGTGCCCAGATCTCACAGGGGCTTGGTGAAAATGTGGGCACCGGGCACGGGCCTGACCCTGAGGCTGTGGAGATTTTCCTCCTGGCTGAGCTGTGTTTGCTCACCCTGAAATTACAGAGGCCACAACCCGACCCTGCCCCTTCCCATCCCCTGCTGGGGATGCTGGAAGGCTTGAGGGAGACCCCAAAGGTGTTTTGTAGAGATCCCAGGATCATTAAGGTTGGAAAAGAACTCTGAGATCCCTGAATCTGAGCGTTAACCCAGCACTGCCGGACCCACCACTGAAACACATCCCCAAAGCGCCACATGCACGTGGTTTTCTGAACACTTTGAGGGATGGTGATTCCACCCCTTCCCTGCACAACCTGTTCCAGTGCCTGACAACACTTTCAGTGAAGAAATTTTCGATAATATCCAACTTCAATCTCTTCTGGCACACCCTGAGGCCGTTTCCTCTTGCCCTGACACTTCTTACCTGGGAGCAGGAGATGCTGCGACCTCCGAGCCTCACTTAGATTTAAACACTGCCCAAGCTGAGTAGGAGTGACACTTCCTTTTGGCTCCGTGCCTCAGTTTCCCCATCCCCAAGCAATGATATCTGCCTCTGGAACAAGGTGATGAGGGCTACCCCTCCCCTTGCAGGGCTAAAAGTGGGGATCCAAACCCACCCCCCCCGGGAGGGAGCAGGTCCCTGCCGTGCCCGGGGCTCCCCGGGCCGGCTCCCCTGGCTCGGGGTGAGCTTTGGCAGCCAGCACGGGTCCTCTCAGCAGCTGCCGTGACAGACAGCTCCCGAGCCACCCCCCTCTGCAGTGCTGCTCTAAAATAAAAATCCCTCCCGCCTGCTCCGCTCCACTCCCAGCCAAACTTCCTCCAGGGGCAAGGTGGGGGACGGCAGCCCAAAAATACCCCCGCCCCCCGCTCCCCAAACCGGGCTGAGAGATGCTGTAGGGCAGGTCAGCGGCCCCCCTAAACCCTCTGTAGTTCCCCTCTCTCCCTTTTCCCCCTCCCGCCCCCCCGTCGCGGTGCCGGACGCTGGCTCCCCGA
>VZRR01012137.1:41009-77263 GCA_013398015.1 Oreocharis arfaki
CAAAGCTGAGGGTGACCGAGGCGCCTTTTACTCCTTAATCCCTTCAGCGCCCTCAGAGGTGGCGGCGGTGGGGGGGCGGCAGCGCCGGGGGAGGGGGTCCCTGTCCCTGTCCCTGTCCCTGTCCCCCCGCATCCCTCATCCCTCACCCCGCCTGCTCCAGCCCTGAGCCGCGTTTTGGCAGTGCCAGACAGGCAGTGGGGAAGCTGCGGAGCTTCAAGGCACGTAGCGCCGAGGTTAATTAGCCTCGGCAGGAGTAATTAGCCCAGGGTTAATTGCGGGGTTGGGTGTCGCCGTCCCCCGAGCGCTGCTGACGCCGCCGGGGGGCTCGGCCGTGTCTGCGGGGTCCTAAAGGCTCCTGGCGGGGGAAATTTGGGACCACGGGGCTTTGGGAGCCTCCCAAGAGCCGGGGGTTGGGCAGAAGCCCAGCAGAAGGTGAGGCAGCCCAGGGCAGAGGAGGTGGGGAAACCCATCACGTCCCCTTTTCCAGCGGTGTCCCCGTGCTCTGTCCTGGATCCCCTCCACGAATCCCACCAGGAATTAGAGGTGGGGACATCAGAGACACGCTGGAGGAGCCCCATCCTGGACAGCTGGCATCCTGGAGCAGCCCTGAACATCGGGATAGATGGGAAGAGCCCCTCATCAGGAGCACCTGGCTGAGCTGCCCCAAATCCTGGCTCCCGGGTGGGGTTTGCAGGAACCTCTTCGCACCTGAGTTGTGCCCCGGGGCTCAGCCCCGGGTGTGATCCTCTCCTTCCTTGTAGCCTTCAGGGAAGCCCGCAAAGCAGAGCTGGGGAGGAGCAGCAGGAATTCGGGGTGTTTGAGGGGCAGCTGATCTCTCATTCCTGCTTTTCCTCCCTCTCGTCTCTCCCTTCCCCAGGTCTGGATCCCTCCCTCGTGCCGGCCGGGGCTGTGACCTCCCACCATGGGGGTTAAAGCGATGCTCCCCAGCTACGAGCTGGGGTTTTATGCTCTCGTGGTGACCTGTGCTGTGCTCTACAGCGGCAGCGGCATCTTCGAGGCATCCAGAGGTAACGCTCCCCTCACATCCCCGGGAGGGGGAATGGGTGTAAGGTGCCTGCTTTTACAGATGTTGACACCAGCAGCAGATCCCTGGCTTTAATTTTTGCAGAGAACAGCTTGGAAATCCTTTCTAAAGGGATTTTTGCCTTTTTGCCTGGTTGTCCCTATTTCCACAGCTCAGAGCAGGAGGCTGTGGGATGTCACAGGTCTCCGGGCAGTGCCAAAACAGGCAATCAGTACCCTGTCTACACAGGGCTGCTTCTTTTTTTTGTTTTTTGTTTGTTTTGGTGGTTTTTTTTGTTTGGTTGGGGGTTTTTTTTTACTTGTTTTTGGCCTTTTGAGGAGTGTTGGATTTTTTGTTTGGAAGCCCACAAACCTGAAAATTTCATGGGATCAGCCAGGGGATGTGTAGTGAGAAAAAGGCTTAGCTGAAAACTCCTGCAGAAACAGCTACGGCCGCTGACTCCTGTGATTATCCATGGCAATCAGGCACTTTTGGGACGGGGTATTTGAGCCCTGATGGCTCATTATCACGACGATGTAGGCTCCCTGACTGGCTTGAACCCGGATCCCGTTTCCCAGAGCTGTTTCTCTCCCCGTAACTCTGGTTCCTTTGCAGACAGCATGAACAGAAAGGCCTTTCGGGACGGCATAAAGCCGGGCTGGCACTACTTCGGCAGGAAGATGGTGAGTGAGGAAGGGCTTGGGCTTTTCTAGCTACAGACACCCCGTTCAGTGGAGACACAGAGCTGGTTTTCCTGCTTTCCTTTTGCAAAGTCTGCGTGACTCGTATTTTTCTCCCTAAAGTAGTGGGGAAATGCCAGCCCTGCAGGGCTGTGGATGCTCTGCTTTGTGTGTGCTGAGTGACCTCTGCGCATCCCTCTGGGGTTTTGTATCCCCACTGAAGTGCTCGGGAGCCCTTGGGTGGAAAACGGGAAGAAAACGCTGGGGGCAGTTTAAAGTGCCTGGTGCTGCTCCTGCAGGACGTGGCCGATTTCGAGTGGGTGATGTGGTTCACCTCGTTCAGGAACTTCATCATCTTCGCCCTCTCGGGACACGTCCTCTTCGCCAAGATCTGCTCCATGACTGTGCCACAGGTGAGCCAGGGATGTGGTGGCGTGGATTTGAGAGCACCAGGGGTGGCCTGGGATCTGTGGGAAGAGGTTTTGGGGGATGCTCTGGGATGGGGGATGTGATGCCTTAGGTTCTAGCTTTTATATGCTTCAAATCCTGTCTTGCCTAGTTGTAACTCTGAGCTTTCTTGTAGCCTGTTAATTTCTGTTCTCTCACGTCAGCGAGACATAACAAAGCCTCTCCGAGCTTGTTATTCAAGGACACTTAGATTGTCCTAGGCCCAAAAGGTGTAAACTAGAGCCTCTGGAGAGGTGGAGAAATTAAAGAAATTACATCATTAGCTAAAGTTTTAATTGGAGATTTAACCCTGATATGCAAATGAACCAAACTTACAAAAGTATGAAGAACTCATGACTTGGGGTCCATCTCGGGGCCCATCTTGGCAGTAGCCTTTGGATCCCCAGGGAGTGCCTTTGATGGCCTTTCAAATAAATATCCACCTTTATTCCTTACTCCTGTCTAGTCTCTCTTTCTAGGTAGCCTCTCAAGGCACCAGATGTTCTGGGGTAGGGGGAGCAGGGTTGGGGCTTCCAGCACGCTGACCACGGCCGCTCTCTCCCCAGCACCGGGCTGTGATGTACATGATCTACGGGGTCCTGGCCGTGCTGGGCAGCATGGGGCTGCTCTACCTGATGATCATCCTGTCCCACTGCCTGGTCCTCTACTCGGTGGCGCTGGCCAAGCAGAAGTGGCTCTGCTACGTGGCCGGGCTCTGCTGCCTCGCCTCCTTCAAGGTGGAGCCGTTTGGCTCATGGCAGGTGAGTGCTGTCCTGGCCGTGTGTCTGCCTCGTTTCCAGGCCACTGGTGTCCATCTCCTTGGGTTTGTCCCCAGGGAGGGCTCCTGGGGTGCTCCCAGGCCCTGGCCATTTCTGCTGGCTGCATCAGAGCTCCCCCAGGGTGTGAGAGGGAGGGGATTGCTGAGGGTCTGAGCTTGGGAGCAATCCCACAGCGGCTGTTCCTGTCATGTTTTGGTGGCTTCGTGCTCTTCCAGTACAAAGGACATCTGAGTCCTTCTTGCTGCCCAGGCAACAACTTGTCAGCCTGTGGCTGCTCTGTGCCTCAGTTTCCCCAGCTGTAACACACAGCTGGGATGGATTCAGCAATGCCTATCTTTTAGGTCACAGCCTAGTTAAGATTTTCTCTCGCTGCTGGGTGGAGAAAAGCCCAGGAAGGACCTTATTAAAATATTCAGTCCCTCAGCAGGACAGCGCTGCCTCTCCCTGCCTCCAAAGATGTGTTCCTTCCCTCTCCGTCAACCATGTGTTGGCCATGCTTTACTCCCTGGGGACACCTGTGACAGGGTGACATTGGCACCCCAGACCAAGGCCTGTGTGACCAACAGCTGCTCAGTGACATGGCTGAGAGGATCTACCACTTCCTGACTGCTCTGAGCTGCAGGAGCCAGCTGGGAAATTGAGCCCCAGTTTTCTCTTTTCAGCTCATTAACTTCAGAGACAATTGGTGTCAGAGCATAATTAGAGGTTATTCTTGAACTGAAAACTAAGCTCACAAGGGTCATGGTTAGATGAGATGCCAGGGAAAAATTCCTTACTGTGAGGGTGGGGAGGGCCTGGCACAGGGTGCCCAGAGAAGCTGTGGCTGCCCCTGGATCCCTGGAAGTGTCCAAGGCCAGGTTGGACAGGGCTTGGAGCAGCCTGGGATAGTGGGAGGTGTCCCTGCCCATGGCAGGGGGTGGCACTGGGTGAGCTTTAAGGTCCCTTCCAACTCAAACCATTTCTGCTGCCCCAGGAGCGGCGTCCCCCACAAAACGAGGGAGCCCAGAAGTGACACCACATTCCTGGTGGTAACTCCCTGTTTCTTGTCCAGAGCGGGTTTGTAACGGGCGCCTTTGATCTCCAAGATGTCCTTTTCTACGGAGGATGCACCTTCACCATCATGCGCTGCATGAGCTTTGCCCTCGAGAGCTCCGAGAAGGAAGAGGGCATCTACTCCATCTTCGACCTCCTCAAGTACAACTTCTACCTCCCATTCTTCTTCTTTGGGCCTGTCATGACATTTGACCAGTTCCACGCCCAGGTGAGTGATCCTGAGGCCGGGCTGGAGCAGGATTTCTCCCCAGAATTTATTTGTTTTGGTTTAATGTCTACAAAAACCCCACTTTTTGCATCAGTGCAGGTGCAAATGGTTGTAGAACTTCTTGTGGCCATTTCCAGTCTGTGGCTGTGCGTTTTTGTGGGGAAGGGCATAAATTGATGGATTTTTAACCTTCTTTTTGGGTTTTTTTGGCTGTTGTCACTGACCAATTCACTATAGAAGATATTGCTAGGGTGCCCTTGCTCCCTGGGTATCTGCACTGCTCTGTGCCTCAGTTTCCTTGTGTTGTCACCCCAGGACCTCCGTGGTGAGGACCACACGTATGGTGCCCACCTGTGGGACCTCTGCATGCTGTGATAGCAAGGGCAGTCCCCCATTTCTATCCAGCTGCTTCACCCAGGGAGCCAGGAGCTTCCAGGGATGGCTTGTGTGTCTTTAGGTCAAGTTATTTCTCAGGAAATAAATAAGATTGAGTGGAAGGCTGAGTTCCAGCAATCAGGGGCTCCATGAAACACCCCAAAGCCCCAAGTCTTTGCCTGTTCCACACAACCAAGGGAGCTTTTGGATGAGCAGACTCCAAAGAGCTCTGGAAAACACCAGCAGAAGCCTGGGCTGGGACCAGCTGACCTCTGGAGCTGTTCCATGGTCCAAGATCAAGGAAACCTTCAGTGCTGTGTCCTCCCTTGCTCTTCCCACCTCAATCTCCTTCTACACCAAGGATCAGCCTTGGCCCCACCAAGGATCAGCCTCGGCCACCAAGGCAAACTGGTGATGCTGGAAAAGGGAGGTGTTTGGTCAGCAATGATGCTGTGGAGGATTCCCACCACCCCCCTGGTTTCTTTTGAAGAACAGCTACATTGAGCTTTTGGACCCAAATCGATGCCTGGGGACAAGAATATTTTGGAGAAAAAAAAATTGTGAATTCAGAAGAAAAACCAGCCCAGGGTGGTGGAGAGCAGCCAGAGCCTCATGGTGAGGAGGAGCTCGAAGACCCACCAGCCCAGCACCTTCTCTCACACGTGGGGCTGGTTCTGGTTGCCTAAGAAAGGGTCTGCACGGGGATGTTTCCTCCAGGATGAGCCGTGATCCAAGTCCTGCTCCTTGCCTGCTCTTCACCTGTGGAATTAACGACCTCATGATGCCTCTGGCAAGGAACGAGAGCCCTTGGATCTCATTGGACGCACTAAAAAGGATTTTTAGAGCATTTGACCCTGAGGATAATAAGGCCAGCTCTGGTGTCCCCTTCAGGGATGCAGCCAGGTCCCTTTAAATGGGGACATTAAACTCCTCATGTGTCCAACACCTGAACTCTCACTGCTCCTGCAGAGCTGGATCCAGGGGGAGTTTTATTTCCTGCTCCTTGGCACAGCCCCTAATCAGGATGTCTGAAGCCAGTAAATGAGCAATTCCCCTCTCTGCTGCTATGAATGCTTACCCCAAAGGCTCAAGGATGAAATCCCCAACCCCTTTCCCCTGCCCTGGCCAGGGGTCCTGGCTTGGCCTGGCCACCACTGCCATCTCCTGGCTACATCCCCCCTGCACTGCTGGAGCTGTGGCTGGCTGCAGAGGTGAGTTCTTAATTGCCCAGCAGCAATTAGGGCAGGAGGCAGAGAAAACCCTTCCCCAGGGTGGGATGTATGGCTCAGATAGAGAACAGATCTGTCCCTTTGGATCCTGCTGGTCCTGCATCCTGGTGGAGCTCTTGCACCCCCATGTGAGATGGGAACTCATCTGTACCAGGGCTTGGCCAGCCAAATTTGGGTGGGGAAGCCTCTTTCTTACTGAGATCAAAGGAACAAATCCCATTCCGTAGGGTTGGGAGTGTGGGGGACACAGCCCTGATCCCAAGGGGATGGTGGCCAAGTGCTGGCACCACACACAGACACGAGGCCGAGAGGAAACAACCTCAAGTTTGCACCAGGGGGAGGTTTAGATTGGATATTAGGAATAATTTCTTCAAGGAAATGGTTGTCAAGGATTGGAACAGGCTGCCCAGGGCAGTGCTGGAGTCACCATCCTTGGAGGAATTTCAAAGATGCGTGGATGTGGCACTTGGGGACATGTTTTGGTGACGGACCTGGCAGTGCTGGGTAAAGGGTTGGACTCAATGATCTTAATGGATTTTTCCAACCTAAACCATCCTGTGATTCCATGGAAGGAGAGTTCTCTGTCCTCCCACACGTCTCCATGCCAGATCCTGTCCTCCCTCAGCTCAGGGTCCAGCGACCTCTTTGTATCCTTAAAGCACCTGGTACTTAACAGACGCAAAAAAATCTGGCAAAGGCTTTAATTCTCAGGAATCATCTGGATTTGACAACAGGCCTGGTGCAGCAGCCTGTGGATTATGCAGGGAGAGCTCCCACCTCTCGCAGGGAATAAAGGGGAAGTAATAAACATAAGAGGATTTTGAATACAGCAGCAATTTTACGGCGATGCGGGGAAGCAAGGACATCGCTCTGCCCCGTGTAATCCTGGGAGCTCACTCTGGTGATGTTTGTATGACAACGACCAGAGATGTGACAGCTCCTGCAGGCAAACCCCGGCCCCTCTTTGTGCAAGACACAGCAGAGATGAAATCCCCATCAATCAGGTCCCACCAGTTCAGGACGGCCCCTTGAGCAAGTCTCGCTCTTGTTTACCACAGGGGTCTGCAGCAGAAGCCTCAGAGATCATCAGTTCTCCTCCTCCTCCCAGATGACCCTGGACAAAAATACACCAGGCCCTGGCAGAGCTGTCAGGTTGGGATTCCAACCCTGGAATCCATCCTGGAGATGGGATGGGTGCAAGTGTTTGCTTCCTCTTATTGACCTGTGCGAGGGGCTGTCCTGAAGCAAAGCTGATTTCCTGAGCACGTGGCTGCAGAAAGAACACGAAACCCTGGGAGCTCCCTGGTCAGTGTGGATTTCACCCCACCTGGAGTCCCTGAGTACAGCCAGACCTGTCACTGCTGTGTCTCACTGCGTGCCTGCTTTGCTGGAACCCCAGAGATGGGAACAGGAGGGTGATGCAGGAGGGACATCCCTGCTGCCCTCAGCCCTGGGGGTGTGGGAGGAGTGCTGTGGGTGGGACACATCCTGCTCCTTGTGGATGTGCTCACCTGAGCCAGTCCTTGGGTCTTGCTTAATCAGTGGAAATTTGGGCCATGTAGTCCATGGTTTCTAAAGGTGAATGATGAATCCATCCCCATTTGGACTTGACCACCCTTCTGGATGAAGGAACATTCCCCATCCTTGTCCCTGGGCTCAGCCCTGCCCTGGTTTGTCCCTCCCTGCAGGTGAGCACCCGGGAGCTGCGGCGCAAGGACGACGAGATGAAGAACATCCGAGTCAATGCCCTGCTCCACGTGGGGGCCATCGTGGCTGTGGACATCTTCTTCCACTTCTTCTACATCCTCACCCTCCCTTCCGACCTGAAGTTCGTGAACCGCCTCTCGGACTGGTCCTTGGGTGAGTGGCCGTGCTCGGGCACGTTCACCCCTGTGCTCAGCTCCAAGGCAGTGGTGAGTGATCCACATCTCCACCCACCCCCCTTCAGAGGCTTTGGGAATGCCTGTGTTGGACAGGTTTGAGCAAAAACCCCTCATCCCCCCTCTGGCCACGCACAGAGCTGGGGTTGGGCAGCCCTGGAAAGCACAAGGTGTCGGTCTGACCTTTTCACAGGGTAAATTGTTTAGTTTGGGGTTTAGGAAGGTGAGCACCAAGACATTCTTGTTGCCTGTGGCCTAGAAGGGAGCTCAGCACCTCCAAAAAATCAGCAGGATGCAGCAAACCACGTGCAGCAAGGCAAAGCCTGGTTGCATGTAAGGAATGCTGTCCAGAGAGTGGCCAAACACTGGGATAGGTGCCCAGAGGGGTTACAGATTATCCCAAACAAGTAATATTCAACATTTAAATGGACACTGTCCAGAGCAACGTAATGTCTATTTAAAGTTGGGTGTTCTCCAAGCAGGGCTGGACTAGAGACCTCCAGAAGGCAAATTCCCAGGATACGTGATGGTAGCAGCACTGGCCTTCGGCTGGCAGCTGGATGGAGGATTCCAGCTCTCAAAGCCATGTCTGATGGCAGCATTTTGGACACCACCACACAGCAGAGGACCAGCAGGGGCAGGAGGAGCCTTGTGTCTCTCCAGAGTGGTGACTGGAGGCCAGGATAAAATCCTAATGCAGCTGGAATGTCACTAACATCGATTTAGGGTGTCCCAAGAGTCCTGGATGGACTGATCCTGTGTTACTCCAGAGGGACCTGAGCTCTTCTGACTGACCACACCTGCCTGGCCCACGGTGGGATCACCCCTTACTCTGGGTCCTGGATCCCACCAAGATGGGCTCATTTTAGCAGCTGTTTGCAGAGGCATTTGACATCTGTAGTGGCTGTTCCTGCAGGGTGTGTTTCCCAGTGTCAGACACCTCTTTAAAACCAGAGGTTCTGGCCCTGGCTCTGCTGTAGCCATCACCATTACATCCATGACCAGAGGGACCTGGGGTGGGGGGAATTTTGATGGAGGTGCCAATTAAACCTCAGAGGTCAGACCTGAGAATGGTGATGAGCTCATCACAGCTTAATAAACCTCAGAGGGAAGGCACAATGATGGAATAAATGACTGTATAAACAGAATTTATTGGACTACCAAGACCAATAAGCAGTTTACTCCTGTATACCCTGAGGAGAGATTGTCCTTTGGTTCAAGCCCCTTAAAAAACTTAGTTTCAAAAGACTTGCTGGTCCAAGGCAGCAGTGAGTGTCTTCTTGTTGTTATATTTGCTGCAATTTGTTGGCTCCCATGGGCCATGACAACCCCAGACATCCTGATGCATCATTCCGTGTTCCTTTTCCCCCATTTGACTCCCACCTTTGCTCCAGCTGGCCTGGCCTACTCCAATTTGGTGTATGACTGGGTGAAAGCTGCTGTCATGTTTGGGGTCACCAACACCATTGCCAGACTGGACCACCTGGACCCACCCCAGCCCCCAAAATGCATCACCATGCTCTACATCTTTGCCGAAACGTGAGTACCCCGCGAGCGTGAACGAAGAGGGTTTGAGCTGGGCAGAACCCGTGTGGAGGGGAGGACACCTGGGCTGTCCTGGGCAGCTGGTCTGCGAGCTGGACACCACCTGAAATTATGGTCCAGACCTGGCCACAGCCCAGGGAAATACCCTTAGGCAGGGGGAAATAGATAAGGAAAAAAGTTAAACCGCGTCTCTAGTGGCGTCTGTCCAAGGAAGGAGCTCAGAGGGCTTCTGTGAGCAAGGTCCAGGTGGTGCCCTGCCAGGAGATTGGGTGTTTTCTCTGTTTTAACAGGTTTTTATTGTCATTTTGTGTTTTAACATGCTCTTGTCATCTTGTTTTAGGCATTTTGACAGAGGGATTAATGACTGGCTGTGCAAGTAAGTGTCCAACCCACCACCTCTAATCTGGTTCGGGGTCTTCTCTTTCATCCTAGAGCAATGAAGCATCACATGCTGTTCATCCCAAAGCTGGAGTGTCCTGTCTTCTGGATAAATGCCACTGTTTGCTCTGTTTAGCCCCAAATTTGTTGAATTTATTGCACAAAGAGCAACAGGCCCCCCCTCCAAATTTGGGAATAAGAGAGTACTGTCCCAAAATCTCTGTAAGTCCAGTGGGTTTAGCATTCCCTCAGGGAAGGAAGAGCCAGGTTTATATTTCTCTAGGAGGAAAGTGGAACTGAGTCCTGTAGCTCCATCTGCATCTCCCTCAGCCCTTCACCTCCCTTCAGCTGTGAGTTCACACCAGCAAATCTGTACTGAGGGGGTGGTGGCTGCTCTGTGATAAAATCCTGAGCACCAGCAAGTCTGAGAGAGCCTGCAGCTCTAGAGACCCCAGGTTTTAGCAAGTTTTACCTGCCAGAGGGGGAAAGGTGGATATTTTGTCCTCAAATATTTATAGGTTCATAGGAACACAAGTCACAAGCGGTTGGGGCACAGCAAAAAAATCAGTTTATTGCCAGAACGTGTCAGCAGAACTTCCTTCCTGTTTTCTTGGGGTGTCCTGGGCTGACCTGCCTGTGAGGAGCTTGGGAAAAGAGACTCCAGAGGGGTCTCCCGAGCTGCAGGGAGCACCAACCACCTTCCCTGGCCCTTAGGTACGTGTATGACCACATTGGAGAGAACCACGACAACATCCTGAAGGAGCTGGTGGCCAGCACCGCCACCTTCGCCGTCACCACGCTGTGGCTGGGGCCCTGCGAGGTCGTTTACATCTGGTCTCTGGTCAACTGCTTCGGCCTCAACTTCGAGCTCTGGGTGCAGAAGTTCTTCCAGCTGGGGCCTTTTGCCAAACTGGAGGTGAGGGGCTGGGCTGCAGCGGGGATGGGGAGAGGTCAAAGGGACTGGGGACAAGCTCTGGTGACTGCAGGGAGCTCACGCTGGTTTGTAGGAGTCAGATTTTCAGCTGAGCATGAAGAGCAGAATCCCTGAGGGTGCCAGGGAGCTCCATGGCCTGGCCTCCTGCGTGGAGACCCGAAGCTCTTTTCCTGTGGCATTTAAAATCGTGGCATCATTAAGGCTGGAAGAGACCATCCAGTCCAACTGTCAGCCCAACGCCACCACCATGTTCGGAACCACATCCCTTAGTGCCACATCCACAGGGTTTTTTGAGCATTTCCAGGGATGGTGACATGCCTGGACAATCTTTGGGATCAGCTACTGAGCTGTGCAAGGGAAGCACGCTCCTGGTGCTCTGTGTCCCTTCATTTTATGCACTTTGTCACCCACCCACGGCAAACTCCTGACGCTTCACAGCAGATTCAGGTTGGGGTGGAGATTCCAGAGGGAAAAGAGAGGTCCGAGAGAAGCAGGAATGCAGCTCCAAAGAGGTACCAAAGTGCCACAGGTGGACACAAAATATGAGGTCTGTCCTTGGAAATACGTTTATGCACATGGGGATAACCCATGGGAATTATCTATAGGGAATGTCCATATTCTGTGGTCCTGTGGGGAAATGTTTATGTATTTCCTTATGGGAATAATTTGTTCTCCTTGTTCTACAAAGCATCTTGGCATTCTCAGTGGTTTTGATCTGATTTCTGATAAAAGCAAGTGTTTAGATGTGAGAAGAAGTTATTTTCAAATCACTCCAAAGCTTATTGCCCTGTCTTAGTTTGGGACCAAGGTATCTCAGGGACATACTGGAAAAAAATCCTTAAAAATTCCATCCTGGAAACAGTTGTGTTTTTTATTTCTTTTTCCCGATCTAAAGTCTGGAGGTCCTAAACTGGTTAAATAAAGATCTGTTTTGAATAAAAACCGTGGAGAGCAATCCTCCCGTTTGCTCTCCTTGTTGAACTCCTAATCAGATTAAGGCTCTCACAGGCAGGTGAAATCTCCTTCCCTGCAGCACCACAACTCCCAGCACTAAGTGGCCTGGGGATTCACTGTGCTCTTTGAAGGCTGCTATAAACTCCTTCCCTGCTCCACTCACAGCAGCTGATCCTGAAGATTATGTGCCAGTGACAATTTCGCTCTGCTGCTGTCATTAATTTTGAGCTTTTTTTGGTTTTTAATTCCTGAGAAACTTTTTACCATGAGCCAGGAGTGATTTGCATGTAGGGCTAACAAGAAGCCTGGGATACAACAGATTCTTCTGCCTTGAGGAGCGGCTTACCCAAGGCAAGAGGTGGAGAAAGCAGGACTCAACCTTTTCATTTTGAAGGGGCTCTGAGAGAACTAGAGAGGAACTCGTGGCAAAGATGTGGAGGGACAGGACAAGGAGAAATAGATTTAAACTGACAGAAGGCAGGGTTAGATGGGATCTTGGGAAGAAATCCTTCCCTGTGAGGGTGGGGAGGCCCTGGCACAGGGTGCCCAGAGAAGCTGTGGCTGTCCCTGGATCCCTGGCAGTGTCCAAGGCCAGGTTGGACACGGGGGCTTGGAGCAACCTGGGACGGTGGAAGGTGCCCTTGCCCATGGCAGGGGGTGGGACTGGATGATCCTTAAGGTCCCTTCCAATTCAAACCATTCCAAGTGTCTGTGATTCTACAATTATCATGAAACTGTGTCTAACTGCCCATGGGACCCAGTCCAGAGTCCCTAAAGCAGCAGAGCAGTTCTGCCTTATCCTTGAGTTTCTTCATCCCAGAGGCACTAACGGCTGCTCTGATTTTTGCCTCCTCTCTGGGGTCCCAGCTGGAGTTTGCTGGAGCTGCCCCAGTCACCCCCTTTCCTTACAGACCCTTTTCCCTCTGCTCCTCTCTCCTCCTCAGGCCAAACTGTCAGGGGCCATGTCTCGGCGGATCAGGGCAGCTTTTGGGGCCATCAACTTCTGGGCCATTGTCCTCTACAACATCCTGGCCCTCAACAGCCTGGAGTTTGCACTGCTGGTGACCAAGAGACTCCTCGTGATGGGTAAGGTGCTGCCAGCCTTCCCCACTGAGAGACTCCTGTCTCTATGGGGGGGACACTGGTACAGGAGCTGAGGACTGGGATTTTGAGTCCCTGTGGGTCCAAAGTGTCCTGGCCACTAGATTGTGATGAGGCTGCTCCAAATGTCCTTAATTCTTATGTAGAAAGTGCAGGCAGTGGTTTCTTATCCCCCACGCTCTTCAGTGAGTGTTCTGAGGTACCAGCTGCCCTCCAGGTGTGCTTGTGCAGCTCCTGGCACAGCCTGACCCTGGTTCAGGCTCCCTGGAGTGCTGCAAAGGTCACATTCACCTCTCCAAGAGGGGCTGAGGCCCTGCCTGTGAAATGGTCCCCTTGCTGGAGAGAGGGATTGACTCGTCCTGCCTCATTTCCTCTGCTGTGGCAGACGTTCCTGCAGCATCCTGAGGGTGACAGGTACAAATCCTCATCCTGCAGCCTGGGCATTTCTAATCAGTGGGTTGTGGCACTGTTTTGAAGTCTTCTTGAGCTGCCCAGGGTATAAATAACCATCCTGTCCGGGATGGGGCTGGCATAGGGAATGGATAAAGTCACGCTCTGGGCTCGGTGTGCCAGGAGTGCCTGCCCGCTGAGCTCGCTGGCTTTTGCTGGTTGCATTATTCACTGCAGAGGTCCTGTTTTAGCAGGAACAAACCCTGGATCCACCCCTCTGCTTTGGATACCAGATTTGTGATTGCAGACACCGTCAGACCCTTCCTAAGTGGAGGGAGAGCTCCAGGCTCTGTCACTGACGTAGGTGACAAAAATACGTATTTTCCTGGGGGCACACTGTGTCCCTACTAAGTTCAGGGCAAGGCTGGGGTTGATCCTCGGCATCAGAGGGGCCCAAAGCTTCCAGAAGGTCGCAGTGTTGAGCAAGAGTGGACATGGGCAGGCTCTGTGGGCAGAAAGACAACCACGATGTCTGAACTTGGGGAGCAGAAGGGTTTCTGGGGGTAAGAGGGGCTCAAAGCCCCTCCAGCACATCCCCACGTTAGCTGCAGTCCCATGGTGCCTTGGTGGGCTCAGGCACCAAGCTGAGCTTCATCTAAAATCTGATCTTGAGGATTTCCCTCCTCTCTGGGTGAAGCTGCAGGGCTGGATCCATGATGAAAACTGTCATTGGCCATCGTGAGCTTGTGGCACCTCCCAAACCCACCTGAGAGGCAGCTGTGCTGGTGAAGAACTGGCCTTTTTTGACAAGCTAGCAGGCCCTGGATGACCCTGTGTCCCTCCCTGCTCTAGGTTTCCCTGTCAGCACCTTGTCCATCTGGTTCATCACGTACTGCGGAGTGCAGCTGATCAAGGAGCGCGAGCGCATCCTGGCCATCGAGGAGGAGGAGAAGGGTGACAAGGCGAAGGTGGAGTAGGGGAGGCACCAGCAGGCTTGTCCCAAAGCCTCCTCTCCCTCCCAGCCACTGCTGCCAGCCCAGCCACTGGCCAGGGCTCTCCAAGCCCTCCTGACAATCGGACTGCTGTAGCTCATCCACGTAGAAGTCACCTGGAAGGCACAGGTCACCCCCTTGCTGCAGGAAGGATTTTCCATCAGGCACAGCGGGTGTTTCACAGGCTCCCCAGGCGTGGCAGGATGCTGAGGCAGCTCCCAGGACATTTCTTTCACGCCAGAGCCATCCCCATCATTTTTCTGGCCCTCTGACATTGTGCAGGGTCAGAGATTTCACCCCACAACACTTGCTCCAACAGCACTGGGCTCTCCAACACAATTGCTCATCACCACAGCCCGTGTCTCCCAGAGGAGACTCTCCAGGTCCCATGGCTGGAGGTTTTAGGGCCCTGCACTGCTGGATCTGAGAACGATGTGGCCGCCACGACCACCCTGCTGTGACACGTGTCCTGGGCCCCAAGCCAAACCCCACCTCTACATTTTTTTATATGCCATGGACAAAGGTCTGAGCTCACATTCCTGCCCTTGGCTGAGGGACAGAAGGTGCTGTAGCCAACCCTTGCTCATCTCCAGCCTCCCAGCCCTTTCCTCAGCTGCCTTTGGTGTGCACAGCCCACAGCTGTAGGGCTGAGTGAGCACACAGGAGACCACAACCAAAGGAGAAAAACCCCGAATGAGGGGTGGGGACGTGGGGCTGGGTGGTGGAGGGACAGCCCATGGGAGACTCCTTGGAGGAGCAGACTTTGGGAGTGTGTGAAACACGGTGCCTTGGGGGAAAGGTGGGTTTGTAACTGGAAAATAGCTCTGGCTCTCTTGCACTTTAGAGTAACTCTCAGTGGCCTTATGTCTGAGTTATGTCGGTGTTTGGTGAGGGCAGGATCCAGACCCCTTCACAGTGGGGGTCCAGACGCTCGGTGCATCCCTGTGGGTGAAACAGGATGGGTTCCTAGCCAGCTTTCAGCTCTGCCAAAGTAATTTGTGAAGTCCCTGATAAACGTCACTTATTTATGTAGCCAATAAATGTTGGATAACTCTGGCACCTGCTGCTCATCCCTGCCACGCTGCCGTGCTGCAGGTGACACCCCAGGCCCCCGGAGCTGAGAGGACAAGGATCTGTTTGCAGGTCCTCACCTGCCCCCCAAAAGAGTGGCACAAGACATTTCTGCCTTCAGCAGAAACCCACCTTGGTGGCATCAGCAGACTGAAGGCTGGGCTGCAGCTCGATTCGTACTCACCCTTATTTTGGCTCTGCTTTCGTATGTACGTTGAGCCTGTGGCCAGCAAACTGTCACCCAAGCGGGTTTTGGGTTGGAAGCCTGGTTGGTTTTATTTCTGGGAGCCTGGCAAACAATGCTGGGAGTAAGGGGCAGGTATTGTGCCTTGAGGGCATCTCGTCCCATCCCCAAAACCTCTCCAGCTGCCAGGCAAGTCCCTTTTGGACACATCTGTCGCTGCTGGAGTTTTTGTAGGTGTTTCTTGGCACCTCCATTATTTCAGATTTACTTTTTCCATCCAAACAGCTCTGCCACCGTGCGCTTCCTGTGGGGTTAAATTCATCCCCTCCCCTCTGTGGGGGTGTCCCTGCACAGGTGGCACCACCCTGAGGTGCTGAGACTGAGGGCTCTGTCACTGAGGTGGCTCAGCTCAGGTCTGAGGCTGCCTGGGAGGACAGAGTCACCTCCCAGTGTCAGAGCAGGTGACTCACATGGCAAAGCCCAGTGACTCTGCACTGCCCTCCTGACTCGGATCCTCCAGGAGAGAAAATAGCCCATTCACTAAGGGTCTATATTTACCCAGCAGCTGCATCTGCTGAAGCTGCCAGAAGGAGCTAATCTTAGACACCAGCCCAGTGAGGGGTTTGTAAGAGACAGCTCAGGGGAAAATTTGGGCTTTGCCCTCCTTTTCCTGGAGTTATCCCTTCAGCTTTCGCTGCTCTGAGAAGCCCAGGAGGTCTGGTGGGCCAGGAGCACCCTGGTGCTATCTCAACCAGCTCAGCCTTGCAAAGGACACCCTCAGCCTCACTGAATGCTTCTGTAGGATGGGATTTACCCACTGCTCATCTCTCTGGAGAAGAGCATCTCACCTCTTCTGGTTATTGCCTGCCCCTTCATCAAACTCAACCAAGAAGCCAAGAAAAGCAATTATTTATTGCAATTACAAATCCCAGTTAACAGCCCTGCACTGGGCACTTTCTTGCTCAGCCTGACATGGCTGAAATTCCTGAATTTATCCTTTTTGTTCTAATATTTTGTGCAGGAGGGAATACTCCTGCAACACTGCATTCTTTTAGGATGTGTCCGTGTATCCTCACTGTCGTGGTTTAATCCCACACAGTTTCTCACTCACTCACTCCCCCTCACCCCCCATAAGGAGGAGAAGGTAAATGTGTTGAGACAAGAACAATTCAACATTTGAAACAAAACACAGTGATGATGATGATAATGATAAGGAGAGGAGAAAGAGCAACAGAACCCGAGAGAAACAAGTGATGCACAACACAATTGCTCATCACCCACTGACTGATGCCCAGCCTGTCCCCAAACAGCAAATTGGCTCCCTCCTGGGTAATTTCCACAGTTTATACACTGGGAATGACCTCCTGTGGTACAGAATATCTCTCTGGCCAGTTCGGATCAGCTCTCCTGGCCACGCTGCTTCCCAGCTTTCGGTGCAGCCCCTCACTGGCAGAGCGTGAGACACGGAAAATCCTTGACTCAGGGTGAGAACGACTCAGCAAGAGCCAAAACATGGGTGAGTTATCAATGTTATCCTCATCCTAAATCAGGAAAAGCACAGCACTGTACCAGCCACTGAGAGGAAAATTAGCTCTGTCCCAGACAAAACCAGGACATTCACCCTCTCCCATGTCCTGGGGGACTGGGACCCACTTTGGGATACACTTAATGACTGTTGGAGTCCACTGGTCATGGGAAATGCCTGGCTGTGGCCCTGTCAGATCTGGGACAGTGCACCCAGGCTCTTGGAATAGCAGGGCTGCTTCCCCAAGCCTTGGAGCTGCTCCAGCTGCTGGGCAAAGCCACTGAAGCTCATGGAGTCCCCAGAGCAGGTTTGGGACCTGCACAGTGCCCTTTCCCTGGGTGAAACACAAACCTGGGAGATGCCAGAGACCCACCAGGTCCCAGAGCTCCCCTGGGAAGGGCTGTGGCTGCATTTTAGCCATGGCACCTCGTGGGGTGGGGAATAAGGAAGCAAAACTCAGATGGCAGCACAACAGAAAGGAAAACAACACGGGGCTCGAGGGAGATTAAAGGCAGAGGGCGGGGGGAAATCCCAGCTGGTGGCACAACAACACAGGATTAAACTTGGGATGGCACTGAGCTAATGCAGAGAGGGCAGGGTGGGGGTGTCCAGCCCCAGATGTCAGGGAGCAAAGATTCCTGAAGCTCAACCCAGTTCAAAGGTCAGCACTGGGACTTTGATCCCGTCACAGATGAGCAGCACAGAAGAGCTTCTGATGTGAGCTCTGGAAACAGCTTGTGATTATTTCCCTGCTGTATTGGTACTTCCCAGATGCTGCTGGAACCACACCAGTACAGAAGGGCTTCGTACCAGTATAGCTCCCTCCCTCTCCCCACTTCTAGAGATATGGCAATTTTTATAAATACACCCGTGCCAGGGTAAGGGGTTATGTGGCTTTAAATAAACCGAGCATAGTGGCTAATATTTTTTTTCATAGACTTAATTAAATCGTTAATTAAATCTGTGCCATCACTGAGTGTCAGGCAGCCCAGAGGGTCCACAGTAAGAGATAAAACAGATTAGTGCCCAAGTTTTACCATAGGTATAAATAATTATAGCTACTCTGCTCGCCTGTGTCTGTCAAAACTGATTTGCTTCTTTGTGAGCTCTGTGGGAATAGCTGGACCTGGACTGGCCATTTCAGGGCCCATGAGACTTCCTAGGCATCCATGGGCAGGCAAGCAGGACACAAGACCCTCTGGAGAACTCAGCCACGCTGGAGCATCGGCTCAAGGCCAGGCAGGGTGTCCTGCTGTGGCTCTAGACTTCATCATGGGGGTCATGAACCAGAAGGCCTGGGCAGGGGACCCTCAATTTACTAGAAGGTATTTGTGTTTAGATGTCTCAATGTGTGAGTTGAAGCCCACCACTGCATTCCCTCTACTTCTGTTCTGCCTCTCTCTGTCACCAGGATCTGGAAAAGATGGATTTATTGGTGCCAAGGCGCCCAGAGACTGTGCCACTGGGGTCCATTTGCACGTATGACAGAGTCACAGAATCAGTGAGGCTGGAAAAGAGCTCTGGGATTGACTCCAACCTGTGATTGAACCAGACCATGGAGTGTCACGTCCAATCTTTCCTTAAACACCTCCAGGAATGGTGGCTCCACCTCCTATTGCAGGGAAAAAGAGCCATCCCTCTCCCACAGTCCTCGAATCTCCTGGTTTAGTGAGAATTTTAAAGTAACTTCCAGCACAGTCTCGTATCCCATACAGGGCTGTAAATACACAGCTCTATCCCCATTCCCCACCCCCTTCCAGAGCCCTGAAAAGTGACTCTAGAGGAGAATAAAGGACAAACCTGTGCAGCAAAGCAGCCCTGGGCGGGAGCTGGCTGGAGCTGGGGATGCCACAAAGCCCACATAAGACCCTCCCTTAGCGCATCTTTCCAGCTTTGACTTCACGGGCTATTTTTAGCACGGCCAAAGGTCCAGCACTTTCGGAGCAGCCCGTTTAGCACCACCAGGAGGAAGTCCCAGCCTTGCCACCCACGACCCAAAAGGCAGATTGGGCTGTTAGATTCACCCGGGGGCCGCTTCCCGAGCCCACGGGTCTCACGCGTCCCCTGCGGCGTCACGGCGGCGGAACCTCCTGCTCCCCCCGCGGTGACTCACGAGCTGACAGACCCTTCCTGAATTACTGAGGCTGGAATTACAGCTGTTCCCCCCGGCCCCCTCCCTTCCTCCTTGTCCAATGTGTCATATTAAAGGGTGATCGGCTTACACATGCTGCAGTATGGATTCCTTAAGCTCTGCAGCGCCGTGTCTATATATAAAGCCCCGAGCTGGAAGCTGAAGTACACAGACAGCTGGGAGCGTAGCGAGCGTTTCACATTCCCGGTGTGCCGACGGCCTGGGAGCCTGAGAGGCTTTGAGCCCTGCTTTGAGCAAGTTTCTCTGCTCAGGTAGAGATACAGCCACCAATATCCATCCATAAAAGAAGGGCTGTGGAAAAGAACGAGCGGTTACTCGTCGCCATGGGTTTGCCTCTTGATCAAGTGGAAGAATTGCGTCTCTATCAGCAAACTCTTCTCCAGGACGGACTCAAAGACATGTTGGACCACAATAAGTTTCTGGACTGTGTCTTAAAAGTCAAAGGGAAGGAGTTTCCCTGCCATCGGCTGGTGCTGGCAGCCTGCAGCCCCTATTTCCGGGCGATGTTCCTCTCAGACATGGAAGAGAGCAAGAAGAGGGAGGTCAGCTTGGAAGATGTCGATCCAGATGTCATGGGCAAGATCCTCCATTACATCTACACCTCCGAGCTGGAGATCACCGAGCAGAACGTGCAGGACATCTTCTCCGTGGCCAACATGTTCCAGATCCCCTCCATCTTCACCGTGTGCGTGTCCTTCCTGCAGAAGCGGCTCTGCCTCAGCAACTGCCTGGCCATCTTCCGGCTGGGATTGATGCTGGATTGCGCCCGGCTGGCCGTGGCCGCCCGGGATTTCATCTGTGACCGCTTCGCTCTGGTCTCCCGGGACGAGGAGTTCTACCAGCTCTCCCCCGACGAGCTGATTGCCATCATCTCCAGCGACTCCCTCAACATCGAGAAGGAGGAGAGTGTCTTCGAGGTGGTGATGAAGTGGGTGGGCACCAAGGACCGCGAGAGCCGGCAGAAGGCCTTGCCTGTCATCTTCGAAAGCATCCGCTTCCGCCTCATGCCCAACGACTACATCATGGACCACGTGGAGAAGCACGCCATGGTCAAGTCCAGCCCAGAGCTGCTCAAGAAGCTGCAGATGGTGAAGGATGCCCAGAAAGGCAAATTCACTGTGGTGAAGAAGAAGAAAGTGAAGAAGAACAGTGAGAATCAAGCGAAGGAGAATGTTGTCAATGGAGCAGTGGATGAAGGGGAAGACACAGAGGAGGAAGCTCTCCCTGGGATCTTGAATGACACGATGCGCTTCGGGATGTTCCTCCAGGACCTCATTTTCATGGTGAGCGACAGTGGGGCAGTGGCCTATGACCCCAATGCCAACGAGTGCTATTTTGCCTCCCTGTCTACTCAAATCCCAAAGAACCACATCAGTCTGGTGACCAAAGAGAATCAGATCTTCATTGTTGGGGGACTGTACTACAATGAGGACAACAAAGAGGACCCCATGAGCTCCTACTTCCTACAGGTACTACCTTTATCTTTCTTTTGTTTCTTTGACCACTTGTGAGCATCACCAGCCTTTAGCTTCCATGTAAAGCCGTTACTATTTGTTGTCACATGATGTTAAAATGAAAGTTGTAAATGAAGGAGAAGCATCTGAGTGGGTTTACTAGAGGTTCTTCTCCCTTTATTCTTAAGGCAGATGCCACTGAGGGATGGTTCTGGTAGTTGAGGAAGAAGGTTTGAAAGAGTAGGAAATAGGAATGAACCTTCCTGATGCAAATCCTGATTGGAGGATTGTTTAGAACAGTGAGTTTGGCCCAGCCCTGGCTGCCATAGGGTTCACAAACTGGGAGGTTCACGGCATCAGCCCCTGTTTCTGCTTTGAATCTCCTGTGTTCCCTGGTTACGAACTCCAGCAAAACCCAAGGGTGACGCTGCCAGGTGCCAAAAAGGGAGCAGCAGCAGCTGCAGCCACAGAGCAAACACCTCAAGGACACAGGGCATGTCCTGCCTCCCAGCATGTGCCCCATTGCTTGTGCTGTTCCTGCCCCTGGAGATGGATTTGTTCCAGCTCAGAGCCTTTTCCATCCTGTGAGGGGGAAACCACCATGTGGGGATACTCCTCAGGGAAAAGGGCTGTTCTAACTCAGCAGTGACCAAACTGTGGCTGGATTGAGCTGTACAGGCAATCTGAGCCCCAGCCTGGGCTGTAGCCCAGATTTCTTTCCCTGCAGACAGCTAAGGCAAGGCGCCTACCCTTCCTGCTGACCCAGAGGAATCCAGTAAATCCTTGTTCTTCCTCCCATACCCAGAAATACTTTTTTTGTTCCTCTCCACGGCTCAGGCCTTCTGGGAAGAAACAATAACATGTCCCAGGCTCACTTCTTCTGGGGGAAACAATAACATCTCCAGGCAGAAAGGATAAAGTGAGGGTGGTTGCCAAGTTGAGACACAGAGCCCTGATCCCTCCCTTGACTCACTGCCCTCATCAGTAGGGCTGCACATCATGCAGGGACCATGCTTGTGCTCACCTGGGAAGGGGCAGGAGGTTGTGCAGGCCAGGTGAAGTCCAGGGAATGAGAAGCCAGGAGGAAGAATCCCCAGCCCTAGAAAGCAGGAGGGAGTGGGAAAGCTGTGGAAGTGCTGGGGGTGTCCTGTTTGAGATACAGCCTTTCACATGGGACAATCCATGATGGCAGAGATGTGTGCAACCCCATCAGTTACCTGTGCAGAGCAGGCAGATGCAGTCAGCCCAAATCTGTGCCTAAAGATCAATCTTCCCAGCAGAGGCAGAGCAGGGTCCAGAGAGGTCACAGAACCTCCAGAACCACAGAATGACCTGGGTTGAAAGCAACCTTAAAAGATAATCTCATTCTACCCCCTGCCATGAGCAGGGGCCCCTTCTGCTAGACCAGGTTGCTCAGAGCTCCATCCAGCTTGGCCTTGAACACTTCCAGTGGGGAAGCATCCTTGGAAACATTTAATATTTGACTGCACGTTCTCTCTACCTCCCAGTCTGCGCCCCCTTGAACATGTGGGTTGGATGAAAAACCTTTGGAGGTCCTTCTCCCCAGGTACTCTGTGGTTCTAAGCTGCAAACAGCAGGATTTCTCTATTCAGCTCCCAGTTTGCCACTGACTCAGTGGCAAGTGCCTTGAGCATCATGAGGTCACTTTCAGCTCTTCCCCACCAGAAGAGGACAGCGGTCCCTCCACACCTCCCCATGTCACTCGTGCTTGGGAGAATCAGGCAAGTCCTGGGGTTGGAGAGTGCCATCAGTTTGCAAAGGTTTGATTTATTACATCAGTGTCATTGTGTAGCTCATGGCTGTTGTATGAGCAAGAGAAGTTTTGAGCCCATTTTTTTCAGCTGGAACGACATAGTTAGATATGCACCTCTATGACAAGCTCTTGAACTGCTGTGCCACAGCTCCCTACACCTTCTGACTCTTTCTATCCTCCCAAATCTCGCATTCCCCCTGCTGAAGCCAGGGCCACTAGGTCAGGAATGATTTAGATTTAAGGACAGGCACCAAAATGTAAAAATGCTGATAAATCCCAGGGCCCTTGCAGATTTTGGCAGGAGCAGAATGACTCCATTGGCATTTCAGATGGAAAACGGTATCCGTTCTTTGTCACTTGCAAGATTTACAACTCGAAAACAATGCTGAATCCATCAAGAAGCAGGAACTATCCTGATGACTGAACTGCTCAGGGTTGCACTATAAATAACACATGTGTGGACCACAGCTTACAAAGAGACAGAAACCACAGGCACCCAGCTGAGGCCGAGTCTCTGGAGCCAGCCCATGAGGCTGAAGCTCCTTGGCCTGAGCCCATGGCAGACAGTGCTCCCAGGCAATGCTGCGTCACAGCTTCATCCTGCAGCCCCTGAGAACTGGCTGCAAGACATCCCTCCCTCCCCTGCTCTCAAGCCACATGAAATTTTTTACCCCAGTTCCCATTAAGCCCCAGTGCTCAGAGTCCTCAGTCTCAGATTTTCTTTTTTTGTTTGTTTTGTTTTGTTGGTTTTTTTTTTTTGTGATGGGAGATGAGGCAATGCCTTGATCTACAGATGCCCAAGGGTTTGGTGATCTGATCCAGCAGCTTGCTCATCTGCCAGATGGGTCTGGCACACTTTATCTGGTTAGCCAACATTGCTGGCACCCCCCTGTTACCTGAGAGATGGAAAATACCAGGATGAAACACTGTGAGGTGTTTTACTCATGAAAAAGTTCAGGAAAGTTTCCAAGATTGAAATGCTTCCACCCCTCCAGTCCCAGGAACAATCCATTGTAAGTCCAACATGGAAGTCTTTCAAAGATGACCAAGCTTGTTCCAAGTTCCAGGTTTGGAAGGGAGACTCAGGAGAGAGCTTATCCCACTCAACAACTCCCTGACAGGAGGCTGTAGCCAGGTGGGGGTTGGCCTCTTTTCCCAGGCAGCCTGAGACAAGACAAGAGGAAACGGCCTCAAGCTGCGCCAGGGGAGGTTCAGGTTGGACATCGAGGAGAACTTTTTCACTGAAAAGGTGGTCAGGCATTGAGATGGGCTGCCCAGGGAAGTGGTGGAGTCACCATGCCTGGAGCTGTTCAAGAAATGACCGGATGTGGCACTCAGTGCCATGGAAGTAACAAGAAGGTGACAGGTCAGAAGTTGGACTCAGTGATCTCAGAGGTCTTTTCTAACCTTAATGGGATTCTATAAAGTCCAGGCTTTGATGAATAGAGCAGAACGTGTTGCTGCAGACCCATCTCTGCTCTTTTGCCTTATCATAAAAGGTTTATCATACTTGGGGTTGCTCTCAGATCTCCCATCCTGCTCCAGGTGACACAGGCACAGCCACAGGAACACGGCACAGAGCACTGCTGGGGTGACCAAGCTGCACGTGGGAACAGACTTTGCCCTCATCCTCTGGACCCTGACTTTTTCCAACCAAGTGGGAGGGGTGAGCACACACTAATGACCATATGTTCCCTTCCAGTACGACCATCTGGACGCAGACTGGCTGGGGATGCCCCCCCTGCCCTCCCCTCGCTGCCTCTTCGGCCTGGGAGAGGCGGAAAACTCGATTTTTGTGGTCGGAGGGAAGGAACTGAAGGAGGGGGAGAAGACCTTGGATTCAGTCCTGTGCTACGACCGGCTGTGAGTGCTCAGTGCGGGAGTGGGACGGGAGCGGGGTTAGAGGAGAGGTGGAGCAGCTGCCAGGCAAAGTGACTCCAGCTCTCCAGGGGTCAGAAGGTTTGGGAGAAGGGCTTGAACTCTGTATCTGGATGCTGGGACTGTCTCGAGCTGTGCCCTGGGGCTCTGAGCTGCCTCACTCCAGCTGCTCTGTTTATTGAGCCTCCTGGAGATGGAAGCCTTTATGGGGATATTTTGTTATCTGGGACTGATGGTAGTAGATGTTCATGTGAGACATGTACAGAGCAGTTTTTCCTTCTGCTAAACCTTCTGCTCTTGCCCACTGATTAAAGGTTCGGTGACATTCACTGTGGTGTCACCAAAAGGGATTTGAACAGAAAAGCTTGTTTTTAAAATTCTCAGATGTGTCACACAACAGCTCATCCTGATTGATATCAGGCTTAATATCCAATTATTTTCGGACAATGGGCTCTGACCCATGCTAGCTCATGAGCTTTATTAAAAGGCACCATCCTGTTCTGCTCTCAGGAGATGGAAACTTCCAAAGCCTGCTGCTCCCTGCCCCAAAGAGACAGAGCAGCAGGCATCAACAAGCTTTTGCTTGGTCTATATTTAGCTGTGTGTGCTTCCAAGCCTGTTTTATAGGCAGAGGTTTGAAACCAGTTCCATTCCCACAGAACGGGGCATTTATCTGCCCCTGCAGGCTCTGGGAAAGAATTTGTCTGCCCCCACTAAATGCTCAGGGGGTGGTTTGAGCGTCAATTTGCAGCTGGTAGAGATGTCATCAGCACCACTTTATCTCTGGTTTTATTTGGTTGACATTATTCCAGCGTTATTCTGGTTGACAGTGGCTGAACACGAGCCAGCCGTGTGCCCAGGTGGCCAAGAAGGCCGGTGGGATCCTGGATGTATCAGCAGGACTGTGGCCAGCAGGACCAGGGAAATGTTTCTTCCTGTGTGCTGGGCACTGGTGAGGCTGCACCTCAAATCCTCTGTCCAGATTTGGGCCCCTCATGACAAGAAGGGCATTGAGGGGCTGGAGGGAGCCCAGAGAAGGGAACAGAGCTGGGGAAGAGTCTGGAGCACCAGGAGCAGCTGAAGGAGTTGGGGGGATGTCTCAGCTTGGAGAAAATGAGGTTCAAGGGGACATTTTTGCTCCCTCCCTACACCTACCTGAAGACCTCAAGAAGATAATAGATATTGGCACAAATATTCTGTTTATTTTACTTTCACCCTTTTTTTAGGATCACAAAATTTACTGGCTGAGCCTGTGTCATTGCAGACCTCGGGTTTCTGAGACTGAGTCCAACTCTGTGCTCATCTCTAGGTCTGGGAATTGCCAGCTCCTCTAAGTGTCACCCAGCGAGCTACAAATCCTTTTTCTTCCCATCTTTCTCTGAGCCAGGTCCTTCAAGTGGGGTGAGGCCGATCCCCTTCCCTACGCAGTCTATGGCCACGCAGTGGTGTCACACAAGGATCTCGTCTATGTCATTGGGGGCAAAGGAAGTGACAAGTAAGTCAAAAAGCAAGAGAAAATCAAGGAGTCAATCCCCCAAACCAGTGGGAGTGCAGAGT
Organism: Oreocharis arfaki; assembly: GCA_013398015.1. NCBI lineage: Eukaryota > Metazoa > Chordata > Aves > Passeriformes > Paramythiidae > Oreocharis > Oreocharis arfaki. The sequence goes on from VZRR01012137.1 coordinate 66,574, forward strand.
TAGTACCTCCTCAAGCTGGTTTAAGGAGGGCTGGATGGGCTGGGAGATGGAGATGCTTCCCTCTCAGCTCACCTCTGTGCCTGCAGCTCTTTCCAAAACCTTAGGAGGTCAACAGGGACATCAGGAAGGTGGTGATGTCCTTACAGGAGAAAGAATGTATTGCTCCATCCCTGGCAGCATGCTGGATGGGGCTTTGAGGAAAACTGGGCTAGTGGAAGGTGGCTCTGCCCATGGGGGTTGGAATGAGATGGTCTTTAAAGATCCTTCCAAATCAAACCATCCTGTGTTCCCCTTTGCTCATGAAAGAGTCAATGTCACAGAGACTGGGAGAGGCACTGAAGAGCAAGAAGCCCCTTCACTTTTAGGGTCCCCTGTCTTGGAACTGTGGGGCAGAGTGGTCCCAATAGCCAAATCCAGATGTGTATTTGCAACAGGAGGGAAAAACCTCACCCACCCTGACCCCATCCTGCCCTCCTGCAGGAGACAAGCTCAGCAGGAAAAGCCTTTCTCGGGTGCATCACAGTGGCTGCTTTGAGGGCACAAATGTGAGTGTTTGCAGAGCAAACATTCCACAATCCAGCAAGGATTGGTCCTGCTTGGGAAGAGTTGTGGTCTGAAGCTGTGAATGTGCATCCATTCACACCTCACACTGCCCATCTGGGGACAGGGAGTCACTGAGGGTATTTTGCAGCATCACAGTGGATCAGGAGCACTAAAACAATGTGCTGTGAGAGCTCCTGAGAGGCTGTTGGCTACATGGACCCGTATCCAGGTGTGTGAGCACAAAGTTCAGGTTTTAGGGCTCCTCTCCAAAGTGGGCACAGCAGGAGGGGATGTGTTACACACACAAGTGGTGACTCCACCACGGACATCCTTGGGTGCACAGCCAACAGAGGGTGTGTTGCCCCACTCATGCTGATGTGGAGGAGCAAAATCCTCCCTGGACACACCACATTCTCCCCAGCAGACACCCCCAAAACCCCTGCAGTGCAAAACCACCTCTTGTCAGGTGGCTGAGGCTCTTTTTCCCTCTCCTTTTTCTCCAGGAAGTGCCTGAAGAAGATGTGTGTCTACAACCCAGCCAAGTTTGAGTGGAAGGAGATGGCTCCCATGAAAACCGCCCGCTCCTTGTTCGGAGCCACCGTGCACAAGGACAAAATCTACGTGGCAGCCGGTGTGACTGACTCGGGTTTGACCAACTCAGTGGAGGTCTACGACATGGCCACCAACAAGTATGTCCTGAGTGGTGGTTACACAAGGAGTAGGTGCAGGTGTACAGTCAGCAGCTTCCAGCCGTTCTGGAGTTAGTTTGTGACTCCTGATGTAAGCTCCTCCCGTTTATATGCCCATGGTGGGGGGGTTGGAACTGGATAATCTTTAAGGTCCCTTCCAACCCAAACCTTTCTGGGGTTCTATGGCTCCTCGGAGAGCTGGGCATCACCAATGTCACTGTGGTTGGGCTGTGGATCGTCTCAGGGCTCATCTTCAAAGCGGTTTCACCATCTGGTGCTGTCCTTGGGTTCCCTGAGACCTTCACCCAACACAATGAACACTTTGATTTTGGGTGGCTCTTGCAGCTGCAGTCCCAGCACTGGGACATACTGGTCCATGTACTCAAAGCAAAACAAAGTTGAACAACGATGATGGAAACAGCTGTCCCAAAAAACAGCCAGGGTGTGGTCCCGTCCCACCTAGACCTGCACAACTGAATCTGTCACTAGTCAGCTCAGTAGCTGAATCCTGATTTGAGGCCGTCCTCAGTGTGGGGGTGGCCAGGGTGCTCTAACTTGTCCCCTCTCTTGATGTGGCAGGTGGGACACTTTCACTGAGTTCCCTCAGGAGCGCAGCTCCGTCAGCCTGGTCAGCCTGTCCGGGGTGCTCTACCTGCTCGGGGGCTTCGCCACGGTGGAGACGGAGTCAGGAGAGCTGGTGCCAACGGAGCTGAACGATGTTTGGAGGTGACAACCTTCCCCAGGGCTATCCAAGGGGCCATGGGAGGGATGTTAATGATGAAATAGATAATTTCTGTCTTTTTTGATGCTGTCAGTGTGAGATGGATGTCGTCACCCCGGCACAAGGCTGCAGGCTCAGCACTGGGTCTCCGGGTGGGAAGTCTGCCCTGTGCTCTACTGGAGGGCGCATTAGTGATTCAGTGATCTCTCCCAGCCTCAAGCAGCAGCAGACCAGGGAAAACCTGCTCCTTTGGCTTTGTTGCTGCACTGACATTTTGCCTGGAGCTGGTTCCAGCCTCCCCTTTGGTGTGGAGCAGCATCTGTGAGATGCTTTCTCTCCCTGGGAACAGCCAGCGCTCGGGCTGGGAAGCAGATGGGCTGGGCTGGGGAGGAGAGAGTCTGGGCTGGGAAGCAGATGGGCTGGGCTGGGAAGCAGATAGTCTTACATGTGAGAGGAGTGGGCAGAAAGCACTTTGTGACACCTGCTAATGCAGCGTTGGCTGCTTCTGTCCCTCACATCGGTGCTCTGGCACCCTCAGCAGGATCCTGCTGTCCTTCACCATGGATGTGCCACCTTGGTGCCATCAACCCATCTTCCAGAGGAAAAATATCCTCTCCCCTGCAAGACCACGTGCTGATATCCACGTCCCCCAAACCAGAGCACGCCAGGGCTGAAAGTCCCTGTGCAGCTCCCACAGATTCTTGTGGCCAAATAACTCCTGTGGGACAACACACCAGGGCTCCCACCACTATGGAGAGCAGCTGGAGGGAGGGAGAGACCTTTCTTCGCCATTAACTGCCTGTCTGCCTCTCCCCAGGTACGATGAGGAGCAGAAGAAGTGGGAAGGGGTCCTTCGGGAGATCCAGTACGCCTCCGGTGCCACGTTCCTTCCCGTGCGCCTCAATGTCCTGCGCCTAACGAAGATGTAGTGATTGGTCTTTTTCTTCCCACGGGGGTCTGGGGCAAGGAGGGATGGGGGGGAGATGCTTATCAGAGATGTGGCATCTGGACACTGTGCAGGACATTGCATCTGTGATTGGCACTTTTTTGTATAAGTGGAAAAGAGGGGAGAGTGTCTGGAAAACCGCTGGGAACTTGAAGGTGCTCACGAGGTCATTGGAGAGGGGATCTGGAGCCTGCAAGGGGCTGGGGAAGACTGAGAAGCAAGGAAAAATTAGTTATTCCGGTTTCAGGAGACAGGACAAATAGATCATACATTTTTTCACTTCTTTCTCCATGTTCTTCCCCATCTTTTCAAGTGCTGTTGGACCTCCCCAGCAAACAGTGGAGGCAGAAAGTGGGGACTAACTTGACATTCCCCAGGGAAAGGGGTCTACAAAGTATTTCCCCACCAAATGTGCCTGTGAGCATGGTGTTCCTTGGAGAGGAGAAGGAAGGGTCAAAGTCAGGTGGTACAGGAGAGACCTGGTAGAATTTGATGAGTTCCCGAGTGAAGAGGGTGGTTGGGATGAGACAGTTAAAAGAAAAGATCGTGCGAGCAGCAGAAGTGCTTTGGAAATTGTAATGAAAAGCAAATAATCTTAGTTCTTTGCCTCCACCTTGACTTTGAGGGATGAGAGGCCAGGAGCTGAGCCTCAGGAGGGGAGGAGTTGTGCAAGTCATAGAGTAGGGAAGGGGGAAGAGCTGGACAGGGTGGCCATGTGTGCTCATCTCCAGCCTTTTGGGCTCCTCATCTTCAATCACAGATCACAATGTCCTCACCTATGGATGGAAAAAAGCTGTTTTTTAGGGAAAGGTTTTATATTTTTGCTGTTTCTCTTATTTTTGATGTTCAGACTTTTTTTTTTAAATTATTTTAAAGAGTATTTTACTTTGCTAAGGAGACCTCAGATGTGTTTGGCTCAAAGAGAGCTTCTGACTGAGGAAAAATGTGTATTTATTTTAAAGTTGTCAAAAATGAAGTTTTGATAGAACTGTACTGGTAGCAGGATAAAGATCTGTTAAAGCAAAAATCTCCTGATGCCTGCACCATCTGACCAGTGGTTTATTTAAAAATAAATGTGACTATTCCAGAGGAAATCCCCTGTGTTTGCCTGTTGATAGAGCTGAAGCTGATCCTTCGCAGCAACCAAAGACAAGGACCAAGACCACGCTGTGATGGACACACAGAGCAAAACAGCCCCATGGGGACCCCCAGCATTTATTCTGATTTTCTCCCATTTGAGAGCTGGCATTTTTGGATTCATATCCTTACAGCTCTTCTCCATGGATACCACAACTAGGGGTTTACCCAGGACTAGAAGGAAGGTGGATGCCTACAGTGACAGGACGAGAGGAAACAGCCTCGAGTTGTGCCAGGGGAGGTTTAGATTGGATATTAGGATGAATTCTTCCACAGAAAGGGTTGTAAAGCACTGGAAGAGGCAGTGGAGTTCCAGGTATGGAGTCACCATGGCTGGAAGTGTTCAAAAAACGTGTGGATGTGGCACTTAGGGACATGGTTTAGTGGTGAACATGGTGGTGGTGCCGGGTTGGTGGTTGGACTCGAGATTAAAGGTCTTTTCCAACTTCAACAATTCTATGATTCTATGATGTCACAGTACCACTAACAGGGGTGATAATCAACAATAATTTTTGAAAAGAACAAATACAAACCTTGCAAAAGAATTGCCTCAAAGTGGTATGAAAATTCTGGTATCACAAATCATACCTGGCTGCTTCATCTAGATCAAAATGCAGTTGTGGAGGAACTAAAACACGTTTGGAAGGAAAAAGAATTCAGGGGGAGTAAAGCAACCAGAGCCTTGTCCTGGTTTCATTTGAAGGATTTAAAAAGTTAGAGGATAAGCTCCTTAGAGGACAATCACATCAGAACAGTAATGAAATATTTTCAGAAGAAAAAGAAATCCAAGGTGACTGGCTGTCATAAAGCAGCTTTAAAAAAAAAAAGGAACAAAAATCTTTGAAACAATCAAATGTGTGAAAAACGCACTGAAAAGAAATAAACACCTTCTGCCTGGTTCTGCAGAAATTCACGTAGACAAGTCCCAAGCTAATTAAAGATGAATCTTCCAAATAGCTTCTGGCAGAAAAGAAAAAAAGAAAAATTGAGAAAAATTTAAAAAAATAATCCCTGCATAGAATAACCATTTTTAAAAGTCATTTATTGCAGTGTCAGGATCCCACCTCCTGCCTTCACCAACACCATCCCTGGGAGTGTTCAAGGAATGAGTGGAAGTTGCACTCAATGCTCTGGTCTGGTTGACAAGGCGGTGATTGGTCAAAGGTTGACTCAATGGTCTCAGAGATATTTTCCAGCCTTAATGGTTCTGTGATTCCGTGACCTTTGCTTCAGCTCTTCTTGCTGAACGCAGGCTGGAAAGTTGTTGACAATCCTAAGAGAGGGTTAATCCCCATTCACTTCCTGCCGCATTTTTTGGCTCTCCTGGAGGAATTCTGGGCTTTTTGAAGCCAACAGGAGAATGCTGATGACCTTCCATGAGTTGTTGTGATGTAGTCCCTGATACAGGTTCAAGAAGTTTCAAATAAACTGGATTTTGGTGCTCCTGCGTGGTTCACATCTGTTATAAACCTGTGGAGATGCCACCACCGGCACAGGGCAGGAAACCATAAAAGGAAAAACAGCTGTTTTATGAAAAGACTCATAAGAATAACTCAAAATATCCTCTTGCTTGAGCAACAAGAGCCAAATCTCAGCATGTTGGTCTGAGGAAAGCAGCAAAGTTGGACATCACCAAGCGAAAGTCTGGCCTGGGGATGTTCTTCCACCTCTCCAAGAAGCTGTGTCAGTCCAAAGGCCATCACAGATAAGAAATGCCACCAGGAATGCTCCAAGGCATCACTCCTCACTGCTGCCTGGTGTTTTCCTGGCTCAGATGCAACAGCTCTGGTGGCACAGGTCCCCCTACAGATAATGGCAGTGGCGAAGACTACATCCGAAGGCTGAGGGAAAACCATCTCTTCTTCCATTATCTTCCTAATATCCATGCTGATATTGTTGGCGAGGTTCCCCCTGCTCCATTTTAAATTAATAAAGGCCCTGGGAGCTTTTGGATGTGCTCCTTGGTTTCTCCACTGCCAGCAGAGGAGATCAGAGAGCCCCTACTCAGGGTTCACACACACCTGATGGAGCCTGTAGGACCAGGAGCTCAATCCTTACCCCAGAGCTGTAAGCACCGAATCCCTTCTTCTATCCACTCATCACCCCTCCCTGAAAGCTCTTTTTTTGTTGGCCCTACAACAGCCAAGTTGTCTCACACGCACACTCACACACCTCCCACCAAACTCAACACGGAGCCTATACACGCGGAGCAGTGGCAGCAGTCAACATTCCATAGCAAGCTCGTCCTCCCTGTCTCCGACTGCTCACACAGTTGCCTGAAAAAAACCCTTTTAAAAGAAAAGAAAAAAAAACAGTGAAGGAAAAGGTAAAGCAAAATTAAGGTAACAAAGAAAGTGGTGGAGCTTTAGGTTTTCTTTTATAAAAGACAAATTGTTTATTGATTCAGTCCTTCCACTTGCAACCTCTTTGGTAACAGTCATAACACTTCCAGACTGGGAGAACGCAGTGGAAAGGCCCAGTTCTGACCTCTCACCAATTTCAGAGCTCAGCAAGCCCCAACGTGCCTTGGTGAGAGGCCAAAAGCAGGTTTCAAAGCATGGCCAAAGGACCTGGCCTCGAGGGACAACCCAAACCAGCCTTCCTACCGTGACTCGTCGTGCCTGTGGGCAGCCCAAAGAGCAGCCCCAGCACCCCCAAGGCAGAAGATGGCTCGGGATGGGGATGTCTGACTGGGAGTTGTGCCCTGGGAGGTGGCTTTGATGAACCTCTTGGGACCTCCTGGACATTGGCCAACGGGACTGTCGACGAAGCAAGACTCGCCCGTTCCTGCAGTAGACAATGACTTGCCTCAGCTGGCCCCACAGGGATGGACTAATCCAACCATCTCAGCCTCCCCCTCCTCACACCATCCCAAAGAGAGTAACTGCTGTACTTGGAGTTAAAGATAAACATATATTGATTACACATGGTCATAAAAAAAAAGTAATAATAATAATAATAATAATAATAATAATAATACATTTCCTAGAACATTACTTAAGACGCTTCCGAAAAGCATCCAAGCTTCCCCTCCCCTCCCCGCCTTCCCTTAATCTATACAGAATAAAGTGCTTCGTTTAGTTTGTTCACACTTGTAGAGCCACCAATACACTCTTTAACTCGGCATGTTTGGGCAACCAATACTGAATGCTGTAAAATAATACAGAGCCAAACACCAGGCATGAGAAACTAGTTTTGAGGCAAGTGCTTGGGGTTTCATTCATTTCCTTCAAGTTCCATGCTACAGAGGTTGTTCTTATTCCCATTTTTTTTTTCTCCTTTTTTTAAAAATTATTATTTTCTTCCTTTGTAAGTTTGACCCAACTCCCGTCGTGGTTCCGTGTCTCTAGGCAGGGCTGCGCGTGGGGAAGCTCTCGCCGTCCGTGTGAACAAAGGGCGTCTGTCCGTCTGTCCTTCCCTCCTGACTTTGGGCAAACCAAGAGTCACCTCAGAGGAGTTGTCTAGCAGCGGATGCTCGTCTCTATTGCACTGTCACAGCCATTCCCACCCGTCCATCCATCCACGCATCCATCCATCCATCCATCCGTTACCTTCCCACCGCGCCGGGGTTATGGCTGTGGTCCGAAGGGCCAGCTGTGCCTCATGGATACGTGAGGCGAACTGGTCTGTGCTACCAGGCTCCTGGGATATATAAACCAAAAATGACCCTCCCCACATGATTCCCTCCCTCCCCAAAGTTCAAATGAAGGGTGGAGTGGGGGGAAAAAAAAAAAATTCCAACCCAGACAGGTCTGGGGTTTAGTTGTGTGGGAAGAGCTGTCAGCTGAACGTTGCGTTGCGGCGCATTCAGGAACTGCGTAATGGAAATCAAGCCCCTCTCCACCCTCACGGTCTGTCAAAGAAGGGATGTGAGAGATTAAGGTGCAAGAGTTGAAAAAAAAAAAAAAGAATTTCAAAAAATTTAAAATAAAACAAAAAGCTTGAAAACAACGGACCCAACTTTCCTGCTTCCTGCCCTGTCTAACCCCAAGGGGTGCAACGGGGCTGGCTGGGACGGATCCGGGATGGACGAGGCACTGCGGGAGCGACTCGTCTGAGCTCTTAGTATGCAAACGAAAACCAGACATGAAGACACACTGGGGCTGAGTCAGGGTGTAGACAGAAGGGCTCGGAGGCCTTGCAGGCCTTGGAGAGGGGAGGGAGCAGCAGGGATCTGGTTCTCCAAAGTGCTGTGTGCATGGTCACATCTCGACGTCTCCAAGTGGCTCTACGAGCAGGCTCTCGAAGGGGATCGGACGCAGCTGGGATCAGTCACTGGGCTTTCTGTGGGTCTTCCAGCCTCAAAGAAGTGCTCTCATCTCACAGAGATGTCCGAGGGGGGCAGGTCCTCACTGGGAGAGGATGAGCCGGGACAGGAACAGGGAAAGCCACCTCCAGGTGAGCGGAACAAGGGAGCACATGTTGGCACGGGTGTTTCCACGGGGGGGAAGTCTATCAGCTGATGGGCTCCATCACAGAAGACCATAAAAGCAAGGTGAGCCCTCCTCAGGGCACAGCGCTCCCATCCTGTCTCAAGGCTGAGCATGAGGGGGAAGAAGCACAAGGAAGCCCAAGGGGATGGGATCTGGAAGGCAGCAGAAGAGGAGACAGCATGGACCACCCCAACACCTCCATGGGTAGCACTGAGTGCTTCTGTAAAGCAATCATCTTCCAGTATGGGTCATGGTCCCTTCAGACAGCCAATGGCCCCAAGAGCCCTCATCCCTCACGGGTGTGTCTTTGTGAAGGTTTTGCACCATCCCAATGAGCCCCAGGGTCATGGAGGGGGATAGCAGAGAAGCCTTTGGAACCCACCTGAGAAGGTCAGTATGGTGAGGCAGCTCCACCAGAGCAACTTCCTTTTCCTCGGAGCAGATGGAGATAGGGGTGAGCTCCCTGGTACTGAGAGAGGCACTGGGGATCCACAGGATCCCAGCCAACACAAAGATGAAAAGGAATTTGTGGCTTCAAAATGCTAACATCAGTCAGCTTTCCCAAGATGCCAGGCATGGGGGGCACCATGCAGCAGGAGGTGACACCAGTCACCTCAAAGAGCACTCAGAACAGCAGATGCTCCCCTGTCCTGTCCCCATCAGGCTCTTGCCTGTCCCCAGTCAGCAAAGCCTCTGAGCATGTGGCTGAACCCTCCCATCTCTGCAGGGACAGTCTCAATGCTGCCCCAGCGCTTTGCTGATTTGGTCCAGGACATGAAACACGAAGAATTTTCACAGAGCCAGAGCTGGCTCCCTGTCCCCAGCACTCTGCTGTCACCCAGCACAAGCTGCATGTGAGAAAGGGCTCCTACAGCCCACTCAGTGACCCCTTTCCTTCTTGCCTACCAACAGTACTTCCACCACCTCCTCCATGACCTGACCCCTGTCCATAGGTGACCTCAATGCTGGCTTGCAGCACGGAATCAGCTGCAACAGCCCCCTACCTCTCTGCCCATGCTGGGTGCTCTCTGACTCCAAAGGGGACACTTCCCCAAGCAGGGACCACTCAGCTGTGGTCAGGACAATGCCTGACACCCTGGGGCAGAGCACAGCAGCGAGAGATCCTGCTGGGACCTCAGTGCCCAACAAAAAGGTGACAGCAAAGCCTTCCTCTTCTCCTCCTCCTCAGTATGAAGCCAGCCATATTATTTGTAAGCAAACCCAGAGACCAGCTCAACTTCAACATCTTCAACAAGCACTGAGCAACGCCACAGGGCATTGCCAAAACAAGCACAGCCCTGACTGGTCCCCTCTGGTCCCCCCAAACCAGGACAGGGCAACGGATGCCAGCACCACAAGGAGAGGTGAAGCTTGGGAGAGCAATGCAGGCAACAAACTGGAGACTGGGACATCATCATCCCCAGGCTGAACACGGTCTTGCTTTAGCTCTGAACCTTGCAATGGGACCGACCTGGAGCTCACCCATCACTCAGGGGTTTCTTCAGATTGTTAAGGCACTATTCTGGGCCGATTCTGCCGAGAAACAGAAGCGTCCTGCTCCTCTGTCCCAAGCTACCCTCCTGCCGGTCCCAAAGCTATCTGAGCTCTCCCAGGAACAGCTCCCCAACTCCAGAGCATCCCCAGGAGCCCAGCTCCTGCTGGGATTAGCAGAAAGGGCACACCAGAACCCAGCTCCCTTAGAGCACCCCAAAACTGAACCGACAGCGAGCTGCAGATGCCCGGAGATGCAAGGCCAGGGTTTGTGCTTTTGCCTGTGGAGGAGGAAAACCTGTAGGGAAGGAAGACGTGTCAAGGGCTGCTAATGAGAGCGTGCTAATGGCTTTCCAATGGGGACATCTGCTCGCTCGCCACGGGCCACTGGGGCTGGAAGTGGTGGGCTCCTCTGCGGTGCCCACCTCTCAACCCCGTGGGTGAAGAGCCTGACTTGAAAGACCAGCTTTACAGTACAGGGATTCAAGCACCACTAACTAGAATTCGGCTTAGAAATATTGACGCACCGGCCAGCAAGCTCAAGCCCGGATATCCTGCTCCTCCCAGCCCCACCAGCATCCCAGCAGGAAGATGAAGCCCATGTGAGGGAAGATGAAACGGAGAGTGACACCTTTTACCTACACCCTTACGGACGGATGGTGGTTTGTCCCCAACACCCAAGCTCCTTGGGGGCGGGGGGGGCTTCCTCCTGCTCCCCCTCTCTGCGGAG